>CABIKL010001324.1:0-15907 GCA_902196195.1 Aptinothrips rufus | reverse complement strand
TCTACTCTGATCTACAGATACCACAAGTGTTACACTTATTTATTTACGTATATTTCAATGTATGGTTCTGGGGCAACACATGAGAGATACCATGGGAAAAGACGGCACTACCCATGGGATACGATCATGGGATTCATATAAAGCCCATGGGTTCTTGAGACTGGAAGAAGAAACACTAAAGAGACCAGGTCTAAATAGATAGTGCTCCTCCCACGACCAGAGATTAGTCACAAGACTACAATTGAGTTATAGTTGAGTTTGATTTGTACGCCAAGGAGAATAAAAGCCACACTGCATGCAGACAGCTGCTTAACAGCCGGAATCAAAAGCCTCAGGAGCAATTTGCAAATTGGCTCACAGCATTGAAAAGTGTAATAAAACTCTGTGAGTATGGGGACCTTGCAGACAGCCTCCCCAAAGACCGCACTGAACTGGGTGCACAGGACAAGCATCTTAGAGAGACACAGTACACTCAAAAGACTTTTTTTTTCTTTTTTAAGTTCTTGTGAGCATCTAACAAGTAAATTATGGTGACACATAAGGTTTGACTTTCCTTTGCGTCTTTTTCTCCACAAGATAGAGTAATGGCCCTATTTTGGGCCACTTGCCCTAATTCGAGCCACCCCCATAAAATCATTTGCTGGCAACTCTCGATTCCGCAAATGACATGGGAATTTAAAAGTTCACATTGTAAACTCTGTAATTTTTTTGTCGCCTCTAGGATCTGACATAGCCTGCAAGTAATTTAAAGGGGGTGGCTCAAATTACAGCCAGTGGCCCGAAATAGGGCCATTACTCTAGTATCGTAATCTGCGTGGTCTCTTTATTACACATTTTTTTTCAGGCTCGAAAAATTTTGATCTTGTCTGTTATTTTTTTTTCCTCTTCCTGATCAATTAACGCATTAAAGCAGCAACGGGAGTATTTTTATTAAAGTTGTTTTGAAGGTATCAGAGTACTTTTACATCTACTTATCAAGTTTAGTAAATTTTTAGGAAATGTAACTGTGGACTGAGCGAAACGATGCATTGCAGCGTTGATAGGGTCATGGTTATGCTTTGTGCAATTTGACAGCGGAAATTAAGGAAATTGCATACCTAGTTTGTTTTGTTTTCGTATTTAGCTTATTAATTTCAGGTTTAAGGGTGGTCTCTTCAATTGAAAAGTCACTATATGAAGAACAGGGGAAACCGTTTGAAATCGGATGACGCGATCTGAAGGCGACTGGCTCCTAAATTTGCGGCTGCCTCGAAGGTGTATTGAGTTTTCTCGATCCATAAGCAGTGCGCAGTGGCAGTGGTGAGTCGCATGACCGCGGTTTGTCAAACTGGCGATGGAGGTGTGTCTATGTTCTGCCCTCTAACCTGTAGCTGTGCCGATATTTTGCACCCCTTGGAATAAATCACGCAATGCTTGCGGAAAGCACCAGAAGAGGCGAGCGGACGCTGTGAGGAACAAGCCCGGTTCGTAAGGCCTGATCTCTCAGCGGGCCCATTACCTTCCTCAGGAACTTTCTTACACTGTAAAAATTAATACCTGTTTTGGGGAGCCCTTCCACAGAAACACAGTTTTTGAATTTTCGGGGGTCATTTTGAGAGCTGTGCCAAAATGATCAGGACACTCTGAAACGCATTGCTACATAATCTTCCTAACGAGCCCCAAAAATTTTGAAACTGGTGTTACTTCACCCCTGTTTTGGGGGAAGGGCTCCGCAAAACAGGTATTATTTCTTACAGTGTACAAGTCGGGTGTTCTTTAGCGTATATAGCAATGCCCCCCTCGCGCAGCTTTGTTCTCGCGCAGCGAGGCGGAACCTTCCCTGGCCAGGGACGCCCAACTCCCAGTCAGGGCTGCAGTATGGCCGTGCCTCTGGTCGTCGCAGCCACTCTGCTGGCGGTGGTCTCTGCGGTAGAAATGGTGAGGGATTGTCATAAAAAAGGAAGTTTCACGTGCTTAACGAAACATAGCCTATAACAGTCTGTAAGTGATGATATGTGAGACGCACAACGCATGGATCTATTGAGTGAATATGTGGCTGATGGTTGATCGATGTAAGCGGCCCATGTACGACCAATAATTGCAGAGATGTTCTTGGACTCATTATGACTCATTAATTGCTGGGATCGTTATGACCCCTTTTGCTAGAGCGGATTGACACACATGTATAAAACTAACGCAACAAATAATAATAATAGGCCAAAATCGCCGATCGAGCGTCTTATTCCGAGTAGGCAAAATTTCGGATAAGGATACGCTCTTTGTGATGGCGAACATTTGCGAACCTCATATATTTTTGTACTGTACTTGAACGCATTTTTGATATTGTTTTGAGTGGCGCAGTGATATTTTCTGTAGCAGAAACTCCTCTCTGGCCGAGATCTGAAAGCTGTTTGGGCCCTCTTGGAAAAAAGGTTAGGTTCGTGCAGCAAGAAATATTTTGTTCGTTTTCACCATTGACGTTGTTGTAAATGAACCTTCAGTACCTTTACAACACCGGTGATACCCCCGGTGATATGGGTTACATTCGCGTTAGAAGTGATAAGGCCGTTCAGGCTTGATAAGTATAATCTGAAGGCGGGAGCTTGAAGCGTTATAGAGAAGAACGAAAAGGCTTCCCCTAGCCAGGCGAGAGAAGGGCGGTTGATTTAGGGGGACATTTGACTAGAGTAAGTTTGAGAGGAAAATGATTTATTTTTTATAGCCAACGTTACATGACATTTGTTAGTAAGAGTTGACCCAAGGATCACCACGTGTGCCTTCCCGGCTGCATAGATCTCGCGAGTACCTTGTATCCAGCCCTTTAGTCAGTCGCAGACTTAAGAACTTCAACCACCCATAAGTTATGGTTATGGGCCATAACCAGGAACAGGATGTAGCAGCCTCTACAGCGTGTTCTTTTTGCCACACAGGATATCGCGGACTACTCCGAAACCACGCAGCTCGTCGCCCATGGAAAAAGTCGCGTGGTTTCTTTGGCCCGACAACTAGCAGCGTTGATGTTCGTTCCGCCAAGCAGGAGCGCGCACAGTTGGGTAACTAAAGTCAACGACTCTGACAAATCATCATCAGAAATTAAGCCCAGAGCATCCTACAGCCTGCCGCCCACCGCAATAACCACTATTTTATATAGATATACGCCGCACGGTGTCCTTTGCGTACTAAGGTTGAGCGCCGCGCTAAATATATACATTTAGCCTTCGCGCTCAGTCCCGGTATTGATTCCGACCTAATCCAGGACTGTGGAGCTATCGGCTCGGCCTCTACTCGGAGTCCACCAGCTTTTTTCGGAAGTATCACCGTGTGAGGCACTGCACCATCTACCATTACAGAACCTTGCTTGTGGGCGATGTAGGATGCGGGTTACAAAATTTCCGATTGGGACCGATGTACTTTATCGTAAGGTAATCCAGCTGTAAACAGAAGCAGCACCTTTCCCGCGGAGTGACTGGCTTCGCTGCCGCTCAGCCAAGGAAGCCCCCTTTCCCGTCAATATTTGTGTTAGAAAAGCTCACAGTTTAGAACAGTCATATTTTCTCTCAACCATACCATCCATCCAATCACCCCGTACATCCAATTTCTATCAGTTACGTTAAGACAAAGTTACTCAGCAAGTGACGTTATGTTGCTTGTCATCCTATTTAGGGGTGTTCTGACTTGACGTGTCAGCGATTGTGGCAATCAAACTATTTAGTCAACTCACTGAAACATCTACGGTTGTGTTGCTAATCTAACGTTCTGCTTCTCCTTTGGCCAACTAAGTGAAGCGCGCACCTACCATGTCGTCCACCTCCAGCAGAGGGAAGAACAGGAAGAGTTGAAGAGTGGAATCCCTAACAACTCCTCTTCTCCAGAATCTGAGTAAGTATCAGCAACTTTCACCAAGGCAGACAAATATTAAGTTATGAAGTTAAGACGCCCTGTATTGAAAGCCTATTCGGTTGAGTCGAGTGATCAACCCATGTCACTGCGTCAGCATGGTCTACCTTAATAGTGCAAGCGGGTTGCGTTGGGATCACTTCACAGACCATAATACATTTTTTTAACAGTAGAAATATTTTCAGTTCTAAAAAAAAACGATTATTTGACACGGAGGAAATCGATGGATTGTCGATTATTTGAGGACTATGGTCTATGAAGGGCACCCGTTTCATTGAGTTCCGTCGCGAGGGGAGCGAAAAGCGAGGAGTAGCATGGGCAGCATGGCTGCAAACAGGCGGTACACGATTGGAGCATCTTCCGTTCAAGTACAGTACAGGTTGACTGACGTTTACACGTGACGCGTGGACCTTCTTGCTGTCGCTTGAAGCGAACATGGCCTACATTGTTCCAACAGATCTCGACAGTCTTCACGAGATATCAAAGAAAGCATTTGTAAAATAAGCGGTGTCATTCCTGCTTAAACTTCTAACATGGTCCACATTGTCTCAACACATCTCAACCGTCTTCACGAGCTATCACGTTGGTTCGTAGGGTCAGTGTGGGTAATAAGTGCACAGGGTAAAATCTGAACACCCCTTTGGAGACGGTATTTGAACCCAAAGCTTGCACGTGACCACTCATATGATATCATGACAAACACCTGAGACGAAATAAATCGCAACGTAGAAGTAAAAGGGTTCAAATATGTACCAGCGTCAGAGGGGTGCTCAGGTTTTACCATGTGCATTTATTACCCACCCTTCAAAGAAAATATTCGTAAAATTAGCGGTGTCATTCCTTAAACTTCCAACATGCAAGTTATGAACACGTCAACTCATGTATGAGCGATGAAATAAATGTGTCGGTAATTGTTTTCATGAATGTGCATTTCTGGGGGGCTATGGGCCAAATGTGATTATATCTGATAAATGCACCACTGATTTGGGAGGATTACATCACACATGGTCTCATATTTAGCAGTATAAGGAAGTATATAGATCCATGTATGACCACATGTAGCATGCACGACGCACGACAATATATCGCTTCATGTATAAACATACCACATACCATGAATGATCCGTCATTGCGTTCTATACGATCACATGTAGAGCCATATATGAACCCAAATGATAGGCTACGGCTACGTGATGTATGCTCTTGCATGATCTATGGTGGCTGATTTTTCCCTAGCCGGTTTTCTGGCTGTCCAGCATGTTGATACTGGATTCAAAGAGGCAAGTGTCCCGCAGCGATGAGGAGCGTATCTACGGCGGTCAGCACGCCAGGCGCGGCCAGTTCCCCTTCCAGGCGGGCGTGTGCTGGGACAGGCTGCAGTGCTGCGGAGGCTCCCTCATCCAGAAGCAGTGGGTGCTGACCGCGGCCCACTGCGTCAACGGGTGAGTCAGGGGTAGCGAGCATCGCTCTGATTGTATCCCACACTACTGGTAAGACCAAAATTAAAATCGGAGATGAAGTAAATGTGCAGATGGAAAGTAGTCATGAAATTCTTACCATCATTAGGTGATCAGTGAATAGCGATAATCACGCATAACTTTTACTTTTGCCGGGATGTGTGAGAAAAAGAATTCGTCTTCGAATTGCTATTTGCTTCGTCATACACTACTTGATTTCAGCTGGATGTTAAAAACATATTAGGATTAAAAGGTGAAATTTAGAGTGTCTGGTTTTCTCTTAGCACATTTAATGAACTTTTCCAGAAATTTAATTACATATTGTGTTTTAGTTCATTATTTTCGCCTGCTAAAATGCGTCCAGAGACAGTAAAACTCTTCGCGTGTGTGGTCGCGCAGCAGGAAGTCAGTGAACGTGGTGCTGGGCACGAGCCGGCTCGACATGTTCGACCAGGGCCACCAGAATATCCCCTCCAGCCGAATCATCCCGCACCAGTCCCATATGATGCCCGACTTCTTCAACCACGACATCGCCCTCGTTAAGCTGAGCAGGGAGGCCAACCTCAACAGTGAGTCCACTGCGCTTGAAGCACATGCTATAGTAAAAATAATTTCTTCGTGACTTACAGAGAGTGACCAATGAATTCTCTGGTACAGAGAGATGTGCTCGGTTTCACAAAGGAACACTTTTTCAGAAAAAGAAATGCTTTGCTACTGCAAAAGGTGCCTCAGGCCTCAGTACCCGAAGTGCCCTGGAGTAATACAAATTCTTTATAGCACATGAAGGACGCTTCATTGCTCCTGTGAATTCTTACACTTTGATTATTTTTCTGTGCTAAAACAGTCCCTAGTCTGTTGCACGAGTCGTTTGAAACTTACGAAGAAGTGCTTCTGAACTTAAATGCATATAACAAAGCAATTGTTTGCAAAATTTGTACACTGCTTCAACAGAATATGAAATGACGGACAGTCAAAGGAAATAGCGCTCTTGTGTTTCTGTGAACATAATTTATAAGCTTACCACTTTTAGAAAGTATATGGCAGAAAATTAAAATAAATATCAGAACGTGGTATGGAATTCAGTCTCCGATGAGTGTAACAATCGAGTCCTAATTAACTTAACATTTGTACCAGCCATGCATACTGTAAATAACATGTATGCCTCCACTACAAAACATGATCTGCTACGACAACACAAGGTATTATGTAAGATCCTCTTTGGAACATGAAGTCAACAATCTGTTTTCTTCCTCCGCGCAGAGTTCGTAAAGCCCATTGAGCTCCCCAAGTACCAATCGGAGCTCAGAAACGACTACAGGGGCCTGATGGGGCGGGTGGTGGGGTGGGGCGCGGTCAAGGAGGGCGGCCCACAGTACCCGCGCCTCAAGTACACCAGTCTGCCCTTCCTGGACCACAAGAGCTGCGCGACCCACTACTCGGCGGGCAGTATCATCCACACCAACTTCTGCGGGGCCATCCCACCGCAGCCCGGGGCCACGTCCTCTTGTTCGGTACGGCTCGATCTAAAGAGCCAGACATTGGCAGGTTTCGTTGACTATTATTGTAAAGACGTTATGGCAAGGAGAACCAAAACCTCGACCAAAACAAAAGAAGTCTGGAACCAATACACTAATAACGAGATTTTTGCTAAAGTTGACAAAAGACAAATTTGACGAAAATGAGGCAACTTAAAGTAAGGTAAAAAATCAATTCTGGGCCACTTTTTCAGAAAGCTTAGATCTAGATACCAAAAACACAAATTCGCTGAATATTATTGATTTTTCATTTACAGTGGTCCTTTTGCTTTCAAACCGCGAAACGTACTTATTTTTATAATTTTTAATAGCTGAGATAAAGCCTTTTAGAAAACAGCTTGTTTTGGTCCATCATTATTAATTTTTTCGATCAATTATGGGCCTCTAGATTAAAGAAAACTTAAGATTTTTTTTAAATCTGGTGCTGTTTGTGAGTAAAGTGGCCCTTAGTTGCTCAATTACCCAAAACTTATCGAAAAATAAAATTTTCTCTAAAAGTTAGAAGCGTCTAAACTTCGACGATTTTTGTAAATCAATTCTGGGCCAAAAACGAACCACGTTTTCAAGGGGTGTCGTTAAGGAGCCTCCAAACTCTGTGTCATGTCCTCCGAAGTCATTCTGGACCTAAGGTCAGTGACTAGAAGGTCGAAGGACTCTTAGCACCAGAACCAAATTTTCGTAAATTATGGGTATTTCACAATACAGCTCTGAAAAAAGTGGCCCAGAATTGATTCGTGGCCCGACATTGATTTTTTACCTTACACTGGCGATGCCAGAGCATTGTCTGTCAGTTGACAGTACACCGGCAACCTCGCCTGCGTTGTGGAACGTATGGGCAACATGTTCTCCATCAGTTGATCTGAGATGCCCTGTCCCTCCCGAACCCCAGCTATTAGACTGACTGTGCGACTCTGGACCAGCTTTGGACATCAGTTCTTTCGTCAGGATGGCTTCAACTATTTGAGCATAGTGGGAGTAAAGACCTTGAGTTGGGGAAAGATGCGTGAATTCGCTATTTCTCGTCATGGCAGCCATATCTCCGCGACGCGCTGTAAGCGTGGACATGGCGGCCGCTTCGTGACGTCAACGTCAACGTTACACAGATCTCTCCCGCCTCGTTGGAATAGCGAACCGAACCTAGCGAATTCTGCCAAATGATAACCGGTGCAATGTGCGCAGGGCGACTCAGGCGGCCCCTACTACGCTAATCGGGGCGGCACGCAGACCCCGGTGCTGCTCGGGGTGGTGTCCGGAGGGGACGGCCACTGCGTCCACAAGCTGCCATCCATCTTCACGCATGTGGGCTCCTACGTGCCCTGGATCAACTACTACACCTCCGGGATGGACCAAGGCTGAAATTAACTTTTTTTGTGAAACAAGAAAATAAAGTAACTCCAGCTTTCGCAGAGTTACGCTTTGTTTATGTAGTCCGTTTTGTTTTCTTTCACGATACCGTCATGATGTTTCTTCTAGTACTGGCTGTAAAGACAGACGGAACTTGACATTGCCCTCGTGTGCGTGATATTCAGCCGCGATATTCTAGAGAATGTTAATAGACATCGAACGAAGTCTACCGACAAAGTATTTTCATGGCCGGCAACTTCAAATAAGACAGCCACAGATGAGCCTAACACAAACCTGGCCTGAATGGGGCGGGGGGCCTTCGCTGTCACTCAGTCCAAAAATGTGCCTTACACCTTAATAATAAACCATGCCGAAAGAAGTAAAATTCTTCAAGAGATTATACTCCCAAAATTCTGTTTCGATTCTCTATTTCGTCAAAAGTTATGTGTATATGTATAGACTGACGTCAGTACTAAGAACCAAGTAGAAGATGATGGTTTGTGGCGAGTGTGAAGAAAACCATGTATGAATGAAAATACAGCAATGGGTGCAAAGTAGGAGAGCCACGCTATAGGTCGGCTCGCTATAGATCAGTTTTACGTTTACGGACGAAGGGGGCCGGCCAACTGGCGGTCGGACCGGTCTCGAGCCCAGCAGACGTGTAAGGTGTAAGGATGCCTCTCGTCAGCTGATTTGAACCCGAACGAGGGAGTGTGTTAGCAGTTGTCTGGTTGTCAGCGGGCTGGAATGACACGCACGAGAGGCCGGTCACCCTCTCCAACACCTCGCTTGGCAATTGGGGTTTACCTTCCGCTGCAGAACAGTTGTTTCGACCGAATTTGACCAACTGTTAATGAGAGAGTCAATGAGAAAATAAACATGGATGTTGATAAAGGACTGTACTACCAGTATGTGGGAACAGGCTCTGAAAGAAAAGTTTTGAGCCACACGCATTCGATAATAGTCAAGTTTGAGGATCTTTGAAACGCTAAAATTTGTTTTTAAACTGAAAATTCCTGATAGCGAACTGTGTCACCTTCGAGTTTTTGTACAAAACGAGGCTCTTCTTAACGTTCAAGTTAATAATCGAGCATGAAAAATGAAATTTAGGGGCTTCAAGAATTCTGAAACGTTTCGGCCGCGTGGCCTTCGTCGTAGAGGGGAATGACACAGACCAGGCGACTGATCAGATGCGCGATAAGAAATTTTCGGCTCTCCCTTAATAGGTCGGTCTTTCTTATGAGTATTTCTTAAATGTGTTGCTGCGCGGTAAGGTTGTAAAATAAGTGCCATCAGTTTGTCCCAGTTGGATTGTTCCATGGACGTGTTCTTTGGGAGTTTGAATGAACCGCTCTCCTGGCGCTCTCCTTGCCCATTCGGTAGTGCGCCATTTTAAATGCCTAGTAACGTCTTTGTTCAAACTTAGTGACAATTTTAAAAATAACTAGAATTAGAGACAATTTTGTTCTAGTTAATCAGACAATTGTCTTGAAATTGTTTCTACATTGTTACAAAATTGTTACTATTTCTAGTTATGTTTAAAATTGTTTCTAAGACAGAAAAAAAAATGTTACTAGACATTAAGGGTGCATGCAAGGCAGGAGTTTTTCATTTTTGAATTCAATAAATCTCCAAAGTTTCTTTGATAACTTCCACTTCGAAGTTTAAGTTCCCCCTTGACGCGGTGTCTCATTACTGGTTCCCCTTTGGTCCGGATATAATCAGTTCGCAGACGACTCACAGATTTTGTATTTCGGCATGTTCAGGTCTGGAGAACGATTGAGCACATAAAGCGCGCTTTAGCCGTCCCCTGATAGGTTGCAGCATGCGACACTGAGCTTTTTGAGCCACTAGCTGCGCGCGTCAATGTTTTATTCGAACGATAAGAGGTGCGCAATCATCGGGTTTTTACTTACGCTGTAAACGCTGAGGAAATGACATGAATAATTTGCGCCACGCTGAGCTATGAGGCACGTGCGGACATGTAGAAGCAGCGAGCACATCGTGGCCGACCCACCCGAAAGCGGCGCGAGCTTCATTGGTCTACGGTTGGAAGCCGCCACCGAACTAAACGCAAAATAACCTGACCATAATATGGTGAGCACGAGTCAATAATTTTGAAAGTAGCTACTTACCTTATATGCATTGCAGAAGATATAGAATGATTGGCTGAGCGAATAGACGTTTGCAAACAGATAGAACTTGATCATCGTCTTCAGAAACCACATGACCTTGTACGAAAATACCTACTATGCACCCGTAGACCATCCCTTCGGCCTTGCTCACAAGCCCTCTTTAAAAATATGCTAGAAAGCTGAAAATGAAGTGGCGAAGGTCTGAGTGATATACCGATTGGTTTCCAAGCGGTAGTCTTCATCCCGACGAGTGCGGAAGATATTGTGAGGGACAGGAGACACAGGCACCCAAGCACACTGCCCCCTAAAAGTGCGCGAAATTTTTTTTGCATTAATTTGGTCCAAACCTGGTAGGCTTGGGTTTTTGAGCATACTGAACACGTTTATAGGGTTTTTGTGAACATCCGACTTTTTTGAAATGTCAATTTCGTTATAAAGTTTTTTGAAAATTTCATGAATTTTCTTTTCCTATGAGATGAAAACGGCACTTCTACTGGAATTTTCTTTGCACTACGAAAATTTTGATGTAGAACTGGATTTAAGTGTCATTTGCTGACTTTATGAGCCACATATGAGTGAAGACCTGTCGTCCGAGACCCGCAAACCGAAAGAGAGGGGATTATGGATATTCCTCAGGCTATTGACGACTTCAAAATGCGTTAAGTAATAAAAACCAATCATCTCACGTATCTTATGATACGTAGAAAGTGGTATTGTCCTGAAGTGGCCAAGAGCAGGTCGATAACCGTGGGCTCTCCCTCGCGTGAATCTGTTTAGGCAATTATTCATTAAATCTCAGATTAGCAGTTTTTAGCCTTAACTTCAATCAAGACTGTCTTCTTCAAGGTCACAGCTTTCCCTTCAGTGCGGAATGGCAACGGGATTCGGCGGGAATGTTGTCTTTACATCAAATAAAGAGTGCAGTCGAACATAACCTCTCTTTCAGTAGGTATTTCGACAGTTTCAGTTCGTTAATACTGGTTTGCTCGTGTTAAAGAGGGTGTCTCATTGCGTTTCAATTACTTACGTGAGTGACCAATCGCAAACTTCGTTAAATCATATTCTAATCGCAATTTAAACAGGATGGTCATTTCGTGCTGCTTCCCTCGTCTGTAATAGTCGGGTGCGGAAATAAGAAGTCCGCTCTGCGCTCACTTTGCACGCTCATGTGTTCAAAATACTTCATTCTAGGTGTTCTGGAGTATCTGCTAGCGGAAAAGCACATAATCACATTAATATTTCAAATTTTAATTTTCAGCATTTTTGCGCAGCTTTTGGTACCAATCGCCCAGTGTGCCACGTGTTTTTCTCCGCCGATCCACTGGCTTCGCTGACCGCTAAGCCAATTACTTCAACAATCGACATTTCTTCGGAACACAAAATATTCATCCCCGACAAGTAACCGCTGAGCCGTTTGCCGTGTCCAGGCGAGGCTGAGTACGGAGCCCCAGCAAGGACCACTGAGCAGCCACTTGCAGCGCTGGCTGAGGGATGTGGAGACCTCACCACCTCATTCCACAGCACACCGCGTCTTCCACGCCTTCATAGGCAGCAAGGTCAGCTGTCATATTATTGCTGGCGACGCCAGCTTGGCGCGTCATGGGTTAGCTGCGGAACGAATCTGAGAGGGCTTCTTCTGTGGTAGTTCGGTGTGCACGGGACGAATAACAAATTGAAATGGTTTGTAACTGCATCATTAAACTGGGCTTGTTTGTCTGCGCGAACACAAGATGGTCAACCTCCACATCACGGCGACGTAACTGTGACTTTAGTGTGACATAAATAACGTGGTATATGGCTACTTGATTCCGTGACTTAACTGTGACCTAATTCTGACGTCACATTCTTCTTCCAGAGACGTTAGAATTTTCCTGACGTACAGCAGTAGCTGCCTGGACTGGGACGTAACGAAAGTTTTGTACGATTGACTTTATAGCACTCTGTTCCTAATTGCAAATCCAATCTCCGTCCAGGTCGATGGAGGCATCCTGAGAACTGTGAATGACAAACTATGTATTTATTCATCTCCACCCGGAGAAATTGGAATCATAAATGGTCATTTATAGTGGTATATATATGATTATACGTGAGCGACTCTTTTATGTATGGGTAAATGTGTATATCACCATATAAGATATCGTATGTGACATCAGATATTTTTAAGTATGATCTGGCTGATATAAGCTATACTTGGCCAAATATGTGTAGCATTTACTCGTCCAACAGGTAAGGATGATCATATTTATATGGTTGAATCGTTAAGCATTTAATATTCACGTTTATGATCATAACATACTTGATCATCAATTTCTCTTATTTCTGTTATTCCTGTGGGCCGTTATACGCACAACGTGCATTCATGCCGTGGCAAATTTGCTCACCCTGATACCCTGATCGCTCGTAGCTACAGAAGGAAAGCCGTAGAACCTTAGACCGCTCTGTACTCGCAGCAAAAGAATGGTGGTTCGAACCTCTCCATTGACGTGTATTTTTAGAACATAGGGTGGCAATTATAAGACGCCATATTAGATGCTATATAAGTTATGCACATATATTTGTCTGTAAGTGACCTCGTGAATATACGTATATATCATACGAGGTCAGATTAGGACATAGAAGAGGTCATATTTGAGGACAGACTCATGGCGTCAAAGATGGAAAATGGATATATGAGCTCAAACATGATAAAATTGATGACCATATATGATTCTAATTTCCCCGCGCACTTGTAGAAGAAGTAAGATTCTGTGTAATTCTTTCATTGCTTCTCCTATATAAAGGCGGTTGGCTACCGCCGCGGTTGCTGGCTAGGAGAAGCACAGCACCATAGTTACAAGTTTTGTTCATATCCAATTACAAAAACATTGAAACAGAAGAAATCACTAAATACCAGAGTAAGGGTCCTATTTGTGGCCGCTTTTTGGGGGTTAGTTAATTATGCGACCGAAACAACGACAAATGTATGGTTACGCATTTGTCAGAAGTGATACTTTCTCTAATACTTCAAATGCCAGAATGCTTTAGTTCAATTCAATGACTGTGCGGGAGAAGACGTTTCGCAACAAATTCCTAAAAGTTGAAAAGTGAGCCTACTTCCGGCCACCCATACGCATTCGCGTTAAGTGCGGCCATTTGATATTGGTGTGGGGCGTGGGGCATTGCCAGGCGATCGTGCATAGGCAAAGTGCCAAGACCTCGTCATAATCACATTCGGCAATTTGTTATGAAACTAGAGCGGTAACTTTTTCAGGCTTAAACGTGTATTATATTATGAATGAAAGGGGATGCAAGTGAAGCAGTTAATCAAATGTTAACGCTAATATTACTACAATAACGTAACTGTAACATCCTGGCGAGGTTATCTCAAACTATTTTTGTCTCGTTACGATAATTATTCGGTCCGCTGCAGCCTACGCCCAACTCCCCGCACTGTTGTTTTGTTCTTCACATTTCCGGTTCTCCGTACACCTTGCCTTTAGTTGTCGGTGGGCCTGATGGCTCTGTTTCTGCTGCTGGAACTGGTCGAGGTGGCTCTGGCGGACACACTGCCAGCCGGCCACAGCCATCTAATCGGGGTGCTCGGCGCCTATTCGTGCGTGGCCACCGCTGTCGTGTTCCTGCGCCGCCTGCAGCTCGTCAAAGATATGCTCAGACAGCTTCTCGACGCCGCCTCCGCCGCCGAGAGGCACGCGGACACTAAGTCACAGGTACGAGTGTCGGCTCTGTGCGCTCGTTCCGCGGTCTCCTGCCGGCTGAGTAGATTCACGCCGCCTGAAATACAGGCAATATACTATACATAGCCCCTGAAAATAGGCGAAAAACCTCTACTTTTTTTGCACTTCTGGATCCGTTGACCAGAGGGATACCACGGACTACCAGAACTTTATACACCGGACTTCTTAGTGATGTACGCCCGGATCCACTTATACTGTAACGAATCTGTATGATGCGCCAGTTGCATTTGATGACGCCTGGCCTCCCTGTACACAAAGGAAGGCTGGCTACGGCAGTTCCTCGTTGCAGGAGATGATGTCGAGGACTGCAGGGCGCTGCAGGCTGGCACGCCGCTTCTACGTGGCCTACGGCTTCATGACATACGTGAGCCTCACGCTGACAATGGCTGGAGGGACCCCGCGCTGGGCCTCAACATGGGGTCTGCTCGCCCCGGGTCAGGTTAGTCTTACCTGGCTGGTTCGTCAGATGACGGACACTTTGGACCACCAAAATTGTTCGCCACAACTGACACAACAGGTTGTTGTCATGAAACATAGGCAAGTGCAATCAGGATCCTCCTCCAGAAACAGGTCATCAGAGCTGGCACGAGTGAAACCACTTTTACTTCTTAACTTTTACCAGACATGGTACGAAAGGCACCTTGGAATATAAACTGAAAGCAAGGGGTCAGTCACTTGACCAAAATATGTACACAAAATTACATGATTACATTAGATTATAGGGAATAAAATCGACAATTGAGTTGAAATTTTAGTGTTATTGGTGTATTTATGACAATTGCTGTGCTAAATGATCTTCGATTACTTTCAAATGTGAAGTTAAATATCAATATTTGTAACAAAAATATCGGCGTGATGTTTTAGGGGCGGAATAGTACTTTTCCGGACAAAAACGAGTGTTACAAAATGTGCGTGTTCTAAAAGAGTATCACAGCCTGTTCTCGAGCACACGAGTTCAACGTACGTTTCGGTACATGTCAGCAAGGAAGTATGAAATAACCGTTGCAGATTCCTCTAGCATCAATCAGATGCATAACAGATTATGCCAGATTCGGACGAGAAGTGCCTAAAGCGACAAAATGGTGGTTGTTATAAGTCTGAATAAAATCTTGAATCAAGCATGTACAGTTTTACTCAAACTCACACCCAAATATAAAGGTGCCTTCTTCAACCTCCGGCCCGATATATATGCTACTTAACTTGGTTGCATTTTAGCAATGAAATGGCGTGGCAGCTATTCTATCAATTGGTCCAAGCAAGACACTCAATCATACATCTTCTTAGTGAAAGAGAGCTATTATAAGTCCACTACCCATAAGACAAAGCCTCAATAAAGCTTTCATCCACATTAGGAAACGTTCTTATCCGGAAAAATAAAATTCATGGAAAAATAGCGGATTTTTTTTCGATTTTTTTTTTCGGAAAATTAGGAAAAATTGGTTTTAAGCTCTGCATTTGCCTAGTTTCGTTGTCCCATCGCTACATAAGATTTTGATTTTAATGAAACATGGAGTGTGCTCATCAATTCGTCAATGAATGGGGTTAGGTATGTTATTGAAGAAAATAAGACAAAATTAAAGCATTTTTCACGCAAAAACTGTGATTAGCGGAGTGGCGACAAGTTATTGACGGCCGCCCTCATCTTCTGCGGGTTATCCATCCATCACCCTAATTCATCATTTAGAGGCAAAGTTACGTCAACAAGTTCATTATTTTCAACTTGACAGACTACTCTGCACTTCGGAACACTAAAGAAGTTGCGCAAATTCCCAATCTGAGTCGTAAAACTCTTGCATTCTGTTTGATTTTCAGCTTTCTAGCTAAAT
>CABIKL010001323.1:0-15911 GCA_902196195.1 Aptinothrips rufus | reverse complement strand
GAATGTATTATTGTTGCTTCCGTTAACACAGATGTGTCATTAATGTTACACTACTGGTAACCACATTCAAAAAAAAATTATGAAATCGGTTGCAGTTGGTGACATTGCGGGTGATCGCCAGATCGGCGGATCAGCTTCGTCGCTTTGGGGGACTCCGTGACTGGCTATATGGCTTCGCAGTTTAAACTTAAGTTAAAGAAAAAGATAAAATTGGCTCAGCCAACAAACATGTGAATATATTTTGCGTCTCTAAGAGAACACAAAACAGTCTGCTCTTTGTCAGTTTGCAGTTCATGTCATATTAGTCTAGTCTGCCTTGCCCACCACAGTTCGTGACCGACTAAACGGAAATGGGTCAATAATGTAAATTGGTCCTTCCCCTACACCTTGCCTTCGGAGCTGCAGCGTCGCAGTAGCACTGTGGTCGACAGTGTCACATGTGGCGCAGTCTTTCCATTTTTATTTTTAGTTTCTCTGACTTTCCTCATTCCCGGACCCAAAATTTGACGACTTTTTTTTTTATTTGTTGCCAAGTATGCGACAACGCGTTTTAAAATATTTTTACTCAATTTTCCCCGATCAGGTTTCCCACAAAATGTTCAATGTCTATTTCCTTGACCAAGTAAAAATATTGATTATTCTTAAATATCCTGACCTTTAACCAGCTTGATGTTTACCTTGACTTGTGGCAACCCTCGTGATTTAACACAAAGGCCCTTACCTTTTCCATATAGCTCCCCTGCTTCTTTTTTTTTTCTTTTTTTTCTGACACTTTCATGGATTTTTGTGATTTTCAGTTCGGTGTCAATTTCTGAGGTTTAGTTGTGTGTCCTTGAAAGACTGAATTTGACAGAACTTTCAGTGCCATAATAAATTCGTCTTTATTTTGTTCCATCACTTATTGGTAGGAATGAGATTGGAACCCCATTGGCACTCTTTGTCACTATGATCAGCTTAAGGATCGACAAGAGGAAATTAAAGCAAGACTTCCATTCATAATTTTTTCATATAGGTTTTATTCCTAATAATATGGTCAAGTTGACATAGAAATTAACATGGATAATTTTAACATTTATGCTCAATTATTTGTTCAAGTTTGAGCTCTGATTACACAATGCCATAGAATTCACAATATGATTGACTGCAATAATTGATGGGTTCAACAGCAGTATTACTAAGAAAACTTAAAGATAAATTAACTAAAGAGAAAAAAAAGTAACATTGAAAACAACAAGGAAAGTAGAAAAGTATGCTCAGACACTGAATGCATATGTGCATTAATGCATGTACAAAATGTTCCATAACCTCATCAGTACCTTATACAGATTGGAAGAATCTATAATTAGAGTGGTGACATTCATCAGAACACAAAAAGGTGTCTTTCAATATGTACAGAGCATTCTTTTAAACAACAACTAAAGGATCTTAATTTACAATTCTCAAGACAACCAACATCACTCATTAAAAGAAATAAAAGTGAAAAGTGAACCGATCAATCCCCCAATCAACATTAAATTTGGCTCATGCAAATTACTGTACAAGAGACAGCATACATCTATAGCTCTCAAGAAATTCACAAAAAGATCTGCATTAATTTTTGAATGAATCATAGATATGGCAACATAAAACTCCCTTTCACAAATTAACTCAAAGCTTTGACATCCATGAAAGAAATTATTTCAATTATTACACAAAGATGTAGAGAGCAAAAATCACTAAAAAGAAGACCAAAAAAAAGAGACATCAACAATTATAATCCAAATAAGTAACAGAATTTCAATGCAAACACATTGGTTTGAGACTCACACATCACATTCTTGCTTTCCTAGTAGCAAAATACCCATAAGTACTGATCAGAAATTGTGCTAAAAAGTTGACAGCAGCAAGCATTGTTTCTTCCATTAATTGACATAATGTCATCACATACTTCCACACTATTTCCGTTTTTATCTCATCAATAAATAATCAGTAGAAAGTGCTCCCTGTGGTACGGTTTCCTGAAAGGAATCACAAATATTTCTCACTAATACATGGCTTTATTGGACAAATTCTTAAAACATATTCAGTGGTCAACACTAAAACGAGACCCTGAAATAGTAAATTTCTTCTCTCACACCAGAAAAAGAACAAAAAGGAAAAGAAAAATAACTATTTGATGGAGGCTATTTTAAATTTTAGCCTTGCACAATTATTTTAAAGCAACTATTCACATTTTACAAGAATTTAACGGTATGAGTAAATACTGGATTTCCATGACAGAGATACTTTTGAATTGGAAAGAATAGGCCTCTTTAGAAAAAACCGAAAGACATCGCAGGCACAGCACATCATGAAATGATGACCAATAAAGAACACAAATATCCAATTTGAGACAAAGGGCATAGTTGTTTTTAAAAAATAGAACAGTACAAGTACAATGAAGATGTTTATAGGCCATATAGAAACAAGTGGGAATAAGATATTCAGCATGAAAAGTTGAAAAAAACTATGGAAAAAAAAACTAAAAAAAAAACTAAAAAAAATTGAGGTACAGTTAAATAGTTAATTCACAATTTATAACAAGTCAGCATGAGAGTGTGATACTTAAGCCAGAATTCACGGACTTCAAAAGCTGCCATCAAACAAATACCACAACATTTGAGCGCAGTTATGAGCAGACAAGTGCTCTTCAATGTCAATGAACTACGACAAAAAGACATTAACTAACATGAGAGTGAGCTTAAGAATAGGGTGGCCCTACTCTCAAGGAATGAGTGCAAACATAACAATTCCGAATTTGGAAAACAATTATGCAAATAACCCAACTGAGCGCCAAGGCATAGATTTTGAGAGTGGCAGACTACTGATATCTCAGTTGCCCACCCAATTGTGATTTGGGAAATGACTGAGGATTACTTACAGATGAAGTCTTAAGACATTTCTGATATCTTTTCTTATGATGATGATAAAATGAAAATAAAACCTAGCTGCCGATTAAACAAGACAATCCTTGGCATGTCTTCCTGCACAAACATTACAATTTTCTTTCAGCAGAAAAAATTAAATGCTTAATTTGTTAATTAAATGCCAAAAGAAAAAGAAAAAAAGAAAGTGGCCTCGAATCCAACACGCAATTTCAATTAACCAACAAAATGAAACACATAAGTTTTCATCTAGACAAAAACAAAAAATAAAGCTGAGTTAAGAATTGGCTTCAAGGAAATAACATAACATGCAATATTGTATTGTTTTGCTGACATCCCTAGAAATACAGAAAAATCTTACTATAGTACTTTGTGTCCTTAAGATACCTAAGCACACCTATTATCACAATGATTAAAATTTTATACTATGTTTATTTCATCCTTAACAGAAAATTATGTCAACTTTGACATACAATTTTCTAAGGTTTCATCAAGGGGACGGGTCTGCTTTCCCAAAACTTGACTTCATTTTAAACTACTCTAGACGCCTGCAGGTAAAACAATAACATTTCTACTTGTTAAAATTGATTGTGGCAACTGGATGTTATTAATTTAATATATACAAACGATGTACCCAGAGAATTTGCCAGTGACAAGAACAACAATTCCTAAATCTAAACCAAACCAATGATAACCATGAAATAATAGAAATAGATAAGCATGAATGAGCCCATAGCAGTAATTCAGAGCATTTTAATTTCAATGCTACTTTAAATGGACTAGATGATACTGGTAATCATGGTTCTCAAAGATTTCTCAACACAAGGTACCCAATTTCCCATTGATATTTGCATCCTAAATGTGTCAAGAAGGCCAAACTGAGGAAGAGTTCTTGTACGCATAATTTATGGCAAAAGATGAGTGGCTCCTGAACACCCAAACCACTTCAGTCGTGGGTACAATACACCAAATGAATTTAAGTCTAGAATAGCTTTTCCCTAATAATGCTTTTAACACATAAGCCAGATATAGAAGATATGTTATACGTTTTATCCTTTTCTTCTGCTTTCAAAACAGTCATAATAGTAGAAGCATTACAAATTAGAATATGAACAATCACATTTCCATTTTCTACAAAAAAAAAAGACAAAAATAGACACAAACATAATCCAGTACATCACACAATGACAATGGCCAGTTCTCAGAAGATATGGAAAAAAGATTTGAAGCTATTGAGACACGAGTTCTTAATCATGTTTGACAATACTGTTTTCAGTCTTTAAGCTTCATTAACTCCGATTTCAGGGCTTTGAATGACTTGCTCAGTTGCGCTTGAGTAGGATGAAGAACCAAGTAGTCATCAATATCCTGGAAAAATATGAAAGAATATAATATTATCTACAATACAGAGGCTTGTACTAACTGCAAGCAACACTTGAAAGTAATAAATACCTGAATGATACGCCGCCTTTTCATTCTGAAGTGAGTCCGGACAACCTCCTCGAAATCAGCAGGTGGGAATTTAAGCATCTCAATCATAGCAAGACGTACCGTTTGCAACTTCACATTATGATTATAGTTCTCACTAGCTGCTTTTCCGTCTGGGGTACCCATCAGTGAATCATACCCTGGTTCATTGAAGTAAGGTTCTGACACCATAATAAGACTCTGGATAGACACGAGCACCTAAACAATTACATTAAAAGTAAATTATAGTAACAAAGCATAAAAGACTTCCCAAGCACTTTAATAATAAATGATCTGCATGCTACATTATTTAGCAAATTTAGAAATCTCATCTCACCTGTAGTAACGTTGAGGTCTCATTCCATTGCTCTCCTTGCAAACCATTCCAAGTACCCAGAAGAGATAAACAGACCTTGCCATTTGCATACAAGTTTGGATTAAATCGCACCGTGCCTCTGCCAGTGGTACGAAGAGTCACTTTTGGAGGAGATTTGGGATAATTACTAGGAAGGAAAATATCAAACAAGAAACAGCCACTGGCGTATGGTGTTCCTTCAGGTCTGGAAATAATGAGATCAGATGAGATAAGCAGGTATGTTAGAGAAAATATTTTCTCAACTATTACAGGCAACGGATACTGTTAAACTGAGTTACTTACCCTATGATGAGAGCTTTAAGGAGAGTAATTTTAGCATCATCCTGGGAGGAAATTTGAAACAATTATTAATTTGAGTTACTATAGCTATACTGGAGTATAACCAAAAGTAATGTAATGCGACAAATAACCTAAGGCACTCATTACTTACAGATCTCACAAAGATCGCTGATGCCAGATCTAGAGGTAGAGAAGAGGAAAGTGATGCCAATTCTTGAGCAATCCTCATCATTTGGGCACGGCCCGGTGCCAAAGCAGTATTGAACATTGAGGAATAGGTATGAGAGGATGCATTTGTAACTACAAGCAAGTATAAAGATCCACATTAGCAACCAATTCAACAACATTTGATGTTACAAATCACTCAACCAGCCCAAACAGAAAACAATTTTTTCTATTTTAATATGATGTGAATGCTTTAGAGCAGATCAACTCACCATCAATATCACAGCTGTCAAACTGCAGTTCT
Source organism: Aptinothrips rufus (assembly GCA_902196195.1). NCBI lineage: Eukaryota > Metazoa > Arthropoda > Insecta > Thysanoptera > Thripidae > Aptinothrips > Aptinothrips rufus. The sequence continues at coordinate 10,417 of CABIKL010001323.1, read as the reverse complement.
CTCAAAGCAGATATGTATTTGGTTGCAAGTTCCTGATCTAAGACTTCAGAAGTTGATGTGACACCAGATTGCCGTCTGATTTCCAAAGGCTCATCTGAATGTTCAGGAGAATCACTTCCTGGGAATCCAAGAATTTGGATCACATGCTCTACCTTCAATGCAAGATCAAAGAAATCTTGAGCGAGTTGCTCATCACCTGAAAGAAAATGAAATATGAGGGAGGCACACAAGAAACAACAAATGCGAAAACAGATGAGGAATAGGGCCGATAAAAAGTCTCTTCCAAACACACATTTCAAAGATTTACTCATTTACCAACATAAAATTGAACTTGCCTGCAGGGTCCAATGGTGTTGTCATATCAATAGGAGGAGGGTCTTGCTCATGGCCTACCATGGACCATGATGATGGCCATGTAATACCAATATTAGAAAGAAACCCAGATAGTCCAACTGAAGATGAACTAGATTCATCTACATAGAATCAAACAGACCACGTTAATAATTAAAAGTTAAAGAACTACTTCAAGAGCTACAGCCATTAAAAGTTTAAGAACTACTTCAAGAGCTACAGCCATTTAAAATAAAGGACATTAATGTTAATCAGAAAAGTTCACCTTTAAGTTAATAATCAAAAGTTAATAACCCAAAGTTGAAGAATTGATTCAATAGCTACAGCCATTAAGAATAGAGGACACTAATGTTTGATCACAATAGCTCACCTTTAGATGCATTGTCTGCTCCAGAGTTGTTGCTTTTCTTCGGATCATGCTTACAGGGGAATAATTTCAGTTTATAAAAGGCAGCAGTAGAACACAATGATGAAGGGCCGGCCGATCCTGAAGCAGAGGAACCATCAGCACTTGCAGCCGTACCAACTTGCTTTGAGGTACTAGCAGCTGCCTTAGAACTTTCAGATGTCTTGGAAGTAATGGGAGATGTCTTGGAAGCAGTGGCAGAGGCCTTAGAAGAACAGGCAGAGCTCTTCGAGCTGCTTGCTGAGGAGGCCTTGGTCGCACTTGCAGAAGCTTTTGCTGCACTTGCAGAGGCCTTGCTAACAGTGGCAGAGGCCTTGGTGGCACTGGCAATGGCAGTGGAAGTTGCAGAAGCCTTCCCAAGACTACCAGCAACCTTTGACAGTGGATTGTTTGGGCTCCATGACTGTTTAGAAGATTTACCACCTTTGCTAGAGAGATTCCATGCACTCCTAGTCATAACTCCTTTCTTGAGCGGTGAAGATGAAAACGCATGTGGTGGGAACATATCAATCAACTCTGGGCCATCAGCATCATCCAGAGCATAGTCACCATGTAAACCATGCAACTCACAGAAATCAACAGCTCCATTGATCCCCACAGCCCCAGAAGGTCCAGCTTCTCCCTCTGAATCATCCATGAGGAACGAACTTGAGGTAGATGCAGAGCCGACTTTACTTCGTCGTGTGGTTTTATCCTTGTCCCTGCTGCCTGAGTTTGCACGTTTCTTACCCTTTTTCTCACTTTTAGAATGACTAGACTCCGCAGCCAATTTATATCTGCCAAAAGAACATCTCAAGGATTAGAACTAAAACAACAAAGGCGCTAAGCAACAAAAGCTCTCCATAAAGTTTCAATACTATCATGTGAGATTTTTTTTCAACACAAAAATTTCTGTTAAATTACTAACCTGTCAAGCACTTTCTGTGCCTTGTCTTTAATAGCTAACAAGAGTGAATAGATGGACTTTTTCTGGCCTGGTTGCTTCCACAACAACCTGGCAAGCCACAGCCTTCCAGCTATTTCAGACAAGATATCAATAACACATCGATAAACCGCTTTGTGACGACAAATCTCCAAGAAAGAGTCCACCTGGAACAAAAACAATGTAAAATATTTGAAGGAGGAATACAAGAAAAAAATATGCAGCACTACTAGAACAAACAAAGAACTTGTAAATACCTGTAACTTCTGTTCTATGAATGGAACTAATGTGGAAGCTTCCAGAGCTTCATACAACTGACGCGTGGCATCATACTGATTGGGGAGATGAAGCTTTTCTTTCGGCGAGATTAAGGTACCTCCTAGACCATTAGTACTTTCACTTCGGCTCATGTTTTGGGCTTCAGACCCAGTTTCTGGGACTGAAAATTTAAAACAAAATTTCATAAAGCACTAATTCAAGGAAGGTAAAACAAAATGACATTGTAAAAATTAAAACTAACCCGTTTTTGAAGGGGATGGTTCACTGGGCTGTCCATTGCAAATCATTGCTTCTTCATTCATATCAGAGCTATCAGAAGGGTCTGTCATCATGGAATCGTCAGCTGGTTTCACTAGCTCATCATAATGACGGAGATATTCTTTTAAATCTAACAGAATTTTCTGAAGCACAGCTTCAATTTTCTTATCTTTTTCTTTCTCTACTGCTATGTGAGCATTGATATCCCATCCTTTGTCACTAAAAGTGCTGTAACCAGTACCATCGGGGAATTTCGGCTTCTTGCCATTGTGTTGCTTCAGCGCGCTCATGACTTTACTCTTCAAGAAAGCATGAGTTGTTATTGAAAACATTGGTGCACCGTAGTCTTCTGAAAATACAGCTGTAGCTGATGGAGAGGGAACTACAGAAGGCTGATTTTTCGGTTTATCACAATCATCACAGCTGATGGAGGTTTTAGATGCGTCTGAAACTAGTGAGCAAGTTGATGATGTTGAGGACGTTGATGACGAGGATGACATAGATGTGCCAGATGTAGATGCCCCAGAAGCTCCAGAAGTTGCTGATGTGCCTGAGACACCTGACGGTCCAGCAATAATCGATATACCAGATGCTCCTGATTGACTGGACATGCTTGATGACATTGAAGTCTGAGAGGAAGCAGAGGTAGCACGAGGTGCATACATACTAGATCTAGGCTTGACAGTTGTACCAGACGTATCACGCGGCATTACTTCACTGACCAGGGCTAACTGTAGCAGACTGTTCTCAATGGGCAACAATATACTTTGTCGAAAAGCAGTCTCAATGTGAAGGACAGCGTGTTTTGCTAGGTAATCTTTTATCTCCTCAAGAACAGTTATCATCCCACAAGTTGGGTTCCACGATGAAAGTTTCAAAATGTCAAGGCAAGCAAGCATAAATCGAACGGAACCTTCTGGACGAGGACGAACCATCTTTGCAACAGGAGGGTAAAATGGATATAAATCCATAGTGAATTCAAGTTGTAGTTCAATATATCCAATGCCGTATTGTTGCTTAAGAAGATTTAAATCTTGCTGAAGCTTGCTATTCGGATCAAATTTGCTGAATCTAACAGACCATTCATAGATGTTGCTATCAATGGGTTCAACGTCAATGCCAGTTTCATTAGCGGATTTGATGATGTGCTTGAGATCATTAGTTAAGATTCCTGAGGCGGCAAAGTTACTAAAAACCTGCTGAGACTTTTGATCCTTCAGGCTGAGATTAGTAGACGTCGAGGGACCAGATGATTCTTCAGCTTCCTTCATAGATGCTCTCAACTTTATTTCTCTGGCTCGCCATTGCTTTTCTTTATCCCACAAGGCTCTTTCCATGAGGTCTTCCTCATCCTCCTCCTCGAGCACCATAAATTCTTCGTTTTCATCTTCCTCATCAGAACTGTTTGAAGGGCTGTATCGGACTCGTGAGTCCAATGAGTTTGCCTTCCATAGAATAGCTTCGAGAGTCAAACCAACGTCTGAATCTAAAATAAACTCATTCAGAGCATTCAACCACAAGTGGTTGACTGATTCAGATTCTGCAAAGAAGTTGTCCTCGTATTCAGGGTAGTCCGCAGGACAGAAAAGAGAGAAAATTTTGTCACGACCTAGGCTTAACTTTAAACAAACTCTTCCATCATCACAAACACTATCGCTAACTAGCGACAAAGATGCTTTGTTTTGATCCTTCCACTCCTTAAACTCCAGAACTAGGAGGTCTCTAGCCGAACCGGTCGCGCAACCGTTCTGCATGGTGAATGCTGGATGTAGCACAATCGTCACTGAGCGTCCATTACATGAGGAACGTCGATGTCCACAAGATACACTTGAATGTTCCTCGAATATTTAAACCATTATTTCAATTTGAAACTGTCTCGAACAACTTTCTCCTGACCACTACGCTGGCAAACAGTATGACAGAAGCCAGCCAGAACATAATGCGTGAAACATGAAGAAACAAGACGGAGGCAGATAGGGTGTTTCGAAACAATGAGCATAGTCAGCACATACACCACATTTCGCCGACAGAGGTCGCTTTTGGGAATTCGACTAGCTTTATCTGGCTTTTGCAGAACTTGTTTTTTGATAACAAATACTCGGTTAAATATATCACTACTTTTGGAGCAAGATTAAGATAAGTAGTTACATAGAAAACTCTAAACAGAAGCCCTTTTTTACAAATTAGGCCTAAAATGCTTTCTCGTGTGCAAGGTCGTTGTTATGGCGGATTTAGGCGCTCCAGCGCACGAAACTTCGAGTCATTCTTTGAAAAAATGAAATGTTCACTTTTTCTGCCAAACGTCAGTCGAAACTATCGAAAGCACTATGGAGAAATGAACTTGAGAGGGAAACACTCGATCCTGGCTTCCCACGATTGTTATGAATGGTAGCCTATTTTGAAACGTCACAGGGGCCGCAGGTAAATAGGGAAGTCACAAGCAGTCGCTGAACACTACTGCGTCGCGAATGGTCGCGACGCAATGGATACTGAGAAAATGACTGATCTACTATACTTTCGGTTTTTAAGTGCTTTTAAAAACAAAAGGTTGTGTATTTCTTTGCTGAAGGGTACTGAGTGGAGAGAATACATCCAAGCAGACTGAATGAGCAGGCTTCCAAAAGTGGGAGGAAAGAATTAATAAATAGAGTATCAGATAACACATATAATGATAATCACAGCATGACAAACAACCAGCATATAATAAACAAGTCTGCAAAAATTACTCTGACAAGAGGAAAATTTACTAATATATTATGAAAGATTTGTTCGAATATCAGTCTTGTATCAGTCTTCATTTTGAATACACTCTTCAACAATTTTCCTTAAATTTGGATTTTCCATTGCAGCAGCTATCCTCTCCTTGTCATTGATCTGCTTATTAACTGAAACAGAAATAAACATGAGGAGAGCAACGACACAAGTAAGACTCTAAGCAAAAAGCCAAAGTTAACTTTGAAATGCTTACTTTCATCTTCAGTGTTATGAGCTCCTTTTTTAATGAAAATATCGAGCTTGAATGACTCTGAATGGGCTACTGTTCGCTCCAACTGGACTCTTATGCACAATCCTATTAACGTTGCAAGGGAGCAGTGTGGAACAGTGGGATTAAATTCTATTTCAACTATTTTAACATTGTCCGGAGTAATTCCTTTCACCTGTTAACGATGGAAAAGCAATATAAGTCTGAATGTAATGCTAATTCTAGTACGGTCTTTCTAAAGGATATTTTAGCTGATATTACCTGAACTCCATCCTCATAAACAACATGTAAATCTTCGAGTGTTGCAGGTTTTTCTGGATCTTTAATGTTTCGAATGTAGTCTGGAAACCAAAAAGTCGAACATGCAAGTCAGCATTATGAGTAATTCAATTGATATAGCGGACAACTATACCACCAGATGAAAGGTGTGTCGTTTCCTAACCTTCATACATTAACTCAAATTAAGGACAACACAATTTAAATTAGCATTGTTCATACCGTAAATTAATTCCTGGAACTCCTTGTATTCGCTTCGAACAACATTTTGCCGAGCCAATGAGCTATTTGAGTTTGTAGAGCTTTTTATTTGGAGGTCACCGGCCAAATGAGAATGGGGGGATGGAGTGGACTGGTTTTCACCTATTCCAATGATACTTTTCGATTTCTGGATGAGCGATAGAAGCATTGTCATGGACAATAAGTTTCAGAGTTAAACACTGAAACAACTCTGCCAAAATTTATTGATTCGGCTCTTGTCCTCTGCTTCGAACAAATCAAAACACAACACAACATCGATGCATCGATATCTCGATCTTTTTGCATTTGAGGCCTTGAAGTTGAAATGAGGAAGACTGCGGAAGAAGTAAAGCTGTGGTTTTCCTCTTACTATAAGGCCGAGAAGATTTTTTGATGCTCTTTTCGCTTTCTTGACCCTTCCTTACTTTCCTCCGCTCCACGTGCGTTCAGTCATTCGGTAAACCTTTTGGATTGAGGATCAGATCATCGTAGAATACTCCCAATACCTTGAGTATCTTCAGGTGAAACAGTAAGTGTGGATTATTTGTGTGTTGCACGAACCGCAATCTCCTTCTCAACGTATTGCACATGCGCCCAGTCGTCGTAATGGGGCGGGGCTGAAGGGGGTTTGTCTCTGTTGGGCATTGTCGCTTTCTACCGGCGTTGCCTTCGACTGTTTTTCGGTTTTAACAATGAAAAGGCCATCTCCCATTCTTGTGTCGGATTTGGGTACGATCGGCATTTGACTCTAGTGTTGTTTCTCCGGCTGGGACTAGCGGACCATCGAATTGGTAAATGTCCTGTCCTGATCACTTCCACGCCCCATGCTGTGCTGTGTCAGTATATTGTCTGCGACAAATAGTGATTGTCAGTGAGTCATTTATGACCAGTTTTGAGGCACTCCCTTTCGCCATGAACAGTACATAAGAGCGACCTATGTAGGACTTAAGCTTATCAGCTATCTCCTTATCAATTTTATCTGCATGTCCTGTGTGTCAGTTAACTTGACCTTCGACGATTTGCGCCCATTATCCTTGTTTTGGGAATGATATTTGTTATTTTTGCGGTTGGTCAGCACCATGTATTTGTGTTATGGTCGGCAGTTACATCTTGGGGCAATGTCCCATTTGACTGTCACTTAGGCTTTGTATTATTTTGAAGCATTTATTATATGCTCTTTGCATTGTTCCTAGAATATGTGTATTGCAGTAAGTGTACTCTTGTGGGGTATACAGGTACAAATCACATTCCAAAGATCTAGTATTGAAGACTGTATGTATATACTGTTATCAGTCAAGACCAGAGGTCAGATAGGAGGGCTACTCAGGAATGCAATCTATTTTAGTCATCTCAGTCCCATCATACCAAGTATCTCTCATTTGCTTTTGTATTGTGCCTTAGTTTCTTTCTACTTACAAAAAAATAAAATTCTTTGTTGTTTTGCAGGCAGCATGGTGGTGTCTGCAGACAAACCCGTTAGTGGAGATGGAGATTCTGCACCAGTTATCATCCCGAAGCCTGAGGGCCTCCCAGCTGGAAATTATCGCATTGTCGGCTGGGACTTGGACTTCTCAGGGCGTCGTCTTGTGGATGAAATACTGCAAATAGCTGCTTACACTCCAGACAGCCAGTTTTCACTTTATGTTATGCCTAGTCGTGATTTGAATATTGGTGCTCGTCGTAGGCATAAGCTTAAGGTCGTCACCATTCATCGATATAGAGTGCTAAAACATCTCAAGAATAACAAGGTATGTTTTGTTTTCTATCAAATTATTTATCATTTCTTCAAGTTGTCTTTATAAGTTACCGCTTCCGTTGTAGCCCATCAAGACCAAGAGTGAGATTTCTGGACTCCTGGACTTCATTTCATGGCTGGAAGAAGTGAAAGGAGATGCCAAGGATGGTATAATCTTAGTTTTTCATGAGGCTGTTCACTCTTGCCCTGCTCTTCTGTTGCACTGCTTAGGTGTGTTTCTAAATTATCATCTGGCATATTTTTGAAAGTCAACTGTTTTCTCATTGATATTTCTCTTTCTTGTAGGAAGGTACCCTCATGCCAATTTGCTGGATCGATTCAAAGCTGTTGTGGCTGGATTTGCTAGTGGCTATGCAATAGCTGAGAGCAAGTGTGCCAAATCTACTGCAAGCTTCACCCTCAAAACTGTTTCAAGTGTTCTGCTTGGAAAGGAAGAGAATCTTGATAGCGCAGCAGATCGGGCACGCTTAGCTTATCAGGTTGGTTTTTACATAGACTGCTACTGTAAATCATGCACTTCCTGTTTGCTCTAACAGTTTTACTAACATAGATCTACAAGATTTCTGTACCACCTGTGAGCTTCCATGAAACACTGCCACTTCTTGTAAAATGTCATGTCATCAAGGTTAATACGGAGGATGTGGAATGCCTAGCTTCGACCGTGTCATGGTTTTGCTCGTACAATATATATCTGAAGACAGCTTTTTAATAATTATTGAAATTTCAATTAACTGGGACGAATGTGAAAATTCATTTCATGAATCCCATTTTATTATGACTTAAGATGTGGCATTGTTTATTCTAGGACACATAATGGACATGACTGGACACGGATTCGGCTGGCCCTTTGTGTCTCAAGTAACTAATCTTTTAACATTTGTAGGCTAAAAGTGGCTTCAATGTGGTGGATGTTTTGTGGAGTGATACCTGTTCTTCTTATGACTTGCGCTTCACTGCTAGTGTGCTGTAAATTTTAGATTAGTCATTCACTTATTTTTAAATAAATTGGATAGCGCTTTATTTTTTATGACGTTACGGTGGTGGACTATTTAGTGTGGCTTGGTTCTTGAGAATATTTTTTTCCTCTGTTAACTTGTGTGCAAAAGTAGTAAATTTTCTAGTTACACTGTAGTCTCTCTTATTCTCGAATACCCCTGAGTGCGATTGAATCGTGTAAAGCTGATTGCATGGGTAGTCACTGCCGTCTCGTGGTCACTTTAATATAGTGCACCACCCATTCATTTGTGCTGATTATCTGATGTGGTATTAAATATTGTCTTTCACTTGTAGGTATTGCAGAAGCTCTGCACAGAGGATGGCACTGAGAACAATGCAGGAGCAGGTGATTCTGCTGCTTCAAATATGGCCAATGTGGTATCCTGTGTTCGTGAATATACACAACCTATTCGGCGTGAAGAAGATCTGCTGATTGAACAGCAGGAGATGATCAAACGACAAGATGAGCTGAGACCTATATTTCTCAATCTGATGCGAGGTCCCCGTAAGGAACGGGAGCGTGCATACGCCCTTCGCCGTCATTTGGTAGATGCTAATGTAGACATGACTTCAATTACTGAGGCATGGAATGCTGGCCAGAAAGAAGCCGTTAGTAAATTATTGGTGGAGAAGGTAAGAATACACTCTACTGCTTTTCTTGCAGTTTCCTTTGCTCTGTACCCTCATCTCTTTGCAAAATTTAATTATTACATTTGATTTTCTCCTCCATAGGCCCACATAACAGATGAAAAGGATAGAGAAGAATTGATGACCAGGATAGAATGGCATTTTGTGCCGGAACTTCGACCCAAGACTGAACGCCGCCCATCATACTCTAAGAGAGGAAGAAGAAACAGCAGGAATGCTGATAAATCAAATGGTATGTAGACTTCCACATGCTGTTTCTCCTTTTCAATTTTTGTTTGAAGTCTTCAATGCTGGTTCTTATTTGTTAAAGGATCCGCAGAAAATGGAGCTAAAGATCCAACAACTCCTACAAGTGAGTCCTCCGACACAGCTGCTTCCCAGAATGACAAGTCTCCTCAAGAGAATGGTACTAAAGAGTCTCCATAAGAAGTGGAATGCAACATTGATTGGAGCTTTGTATGTATCCCCGTCAGCAGACATGTGTTCATTATTTAATTGGCTGCAGAGAAGTCATTGAGTTATCACCATGAAACTTCAATATATTTTCATTTAAATGCCAGATGTGCATTAAAGTATTTTTATTTTATTGATCAAAAGTATGTTTTATAATGTAACATATTTAAGACTGTTAAATTCTTGAAACTGTTGTGCAGCATGTATATTTATTTTATCTAAGTCAGATTTTTGTCTTCAGGGCACTGAAGTTGTTTTCTGTTCATGTACAGTTGTTACATTATACTGGTTGGCAAGTAATTCATGATGCATAGAAACTACCTTTGAAGTGTCTGTTCCAATATGAGCATTTACTTTCAAATGAGAGCTGCTTGGTTATGCATTTCTATGGTCTTTATTTTATTTTGTTGACTCTTAGACAAATGTTCAGTACAATTCATTAAATTCTATTGGACGGTTAAACATTCCTGAAATTGTTTTCATTTTGATTGTCATCGAGCCGTTTTCTTTGTTTTTGTTTTGTTGTGTTTCAACTGAAATCTTTAATAAAGAGTTATTTGCATATTCTTTGTGTTCATTTCTTTTTCCTACAGACAACTTTCAGAGCTGTTCCAGAAATAAAAATGAATTTTGGGAACCATAGAAGTATTTAAGAAGCTTCTGAGTCATCAAGTTGAGAAACTGACTTTTTCATAAACGCACTAACTAGACTAACGTACTGGGATACATTTATTCTGTCTGGCCTTATATCTGCTGGTATTTTGTTCCTGCGGATAGGTTTTCCATGGCATTCTTGCACTTTAGCGACTTACGGTCTTGCGTGTTCCGGAAGTGTACTTCCCCCGCCTC
>CABIKL010001322.1:0-15911 GCA_902196195.1 Aptinothrips rufus | reverse complement strand
GCGACACGCTGTAGGTGAGCTGGAGTGCTGACCGCGGTGTGCTTGGTCAGCACTCGTGTGTCTAGACCCGCCTGCCCCTCGGCAGCGAGGAGCGAGCCCAGGCCAGTCGCGACTCCGCCGTGCTGCGTGACGGACACCACGCGACTCCCGAATTCTGTAAACTGTGAACCATAACCATTGTGCAACTGCAACAACCTGTATCAATCTGCTGAATCTCCGAAGTTTAGAGTAGTCTCAAGCAAATACTGTCACCATCGCCTCCAACCTGCTCGAAATCCCCGACAGGCCCCAACAGAGGGTGACAAGAAATATTTTGGGTGCGTACTTCAATTACTTGTAAACTCCGTGTACTGCATCTTACTTCAAAACAAATTAAAAAGCACTAAAATCATTTCGTGGAAAATTTTGTACGCAGGTCTAGTTGTAAGCTGCCAAGTTACAGAAAGTTCGCATCATCCCTCTAGGCTTGGGGGTCGTGTCATTTGTGTCGCCGGGTGTAAACTCCGTAGCCCAAAATCATTATTTCGTTCTCCCTCACTGAAATTTCCTAGGTTTATCCTTCATTCAAGGCCCATGTTTAAACCGAAGTAATTGTGAGTAATTAGTAAGTTTGTGCTGTCTTTCTCGACAGTGACCAAGTGTACCAGACAAGCCCATATAGTAAAGTACCTATTGTATGTCACTTTTTTTCATTTCCGTTATATCGGCCACAAAAATTTGCAAGGTACTCAAAACGACCTCGGGGCCGTCAAGAGTGATCCTTTCGCCAACTTTTTGCCAAATCGCAACTCTCTGTGACAGTTTTTTCTGTCCATTATGAAGGATCTACAAAGACCTTGAAAATTACATAAAATAGGGCCATGTCACCTGATGTGGGTCGCCTTCCCACCGACTTCCAATTTTTTTTTTTATCAATAGTACCCGATGAACCTTATATAGATCCAAGGTCCGAATTTTGATAGAGGTTTACAACATTAAACATGAGGGCGTGGCCCTACTTAGGGTCAGGGCCATAATTCGGGTCCCTCATATAAAACTCGCTATGTTTTGGCATGACGTACTCGTAAGGCTTTCCTATGCATATCAAAAATGGAGAACACAATGTCGGCAAATTTCAGAGTATTTAAATGAAACGACGCACTACGTACCAAAAGCACCAACTCCTACAAGCAACCAAGCAACTTTTAACAATTCCCAGATAGATTGAAATTTTCCTTCAAATAAGCATACAGCGTTATGATTAAAGTATAGATTGAAGCTAGATCCTCTGTAGGATCCGTCAAAATAGTTCGGTCGTTTCGTTCTTCACATCCTCTGTCAACGCTTTTGTGCCAGAGTGTTCTATTGGCTTCATATACTTTGATTCGAAATTGTATATGTGATCTGAAATGTAGTAGCGTAGGTTACTGACGGGCTATAGGAAAAGCAAATTCATTATGAAAACGATAGAGGAAAGTATGTTATAAAAAAACTCGCGTCTGAGTACAATTTTCTAACTACTGTAGGGTCTAGATAATGGTACAACAGACGTTGAAAATTTGGTGAAACGAGAGAAAAACACCAAAATGCATCTAAAAGCATACGTTTGCAACAATTTACCACAATTGGACCTAAATTCCATTTGCTATAATTCCAGGAAACCTTGGGATTGTTGTCATTTTCACACTTGAGGGCCGGAACCCAGTTTTCACCCATACCCGCATTTTTCGTGTGATGGTTCAAACACCCTGAAGTAACTGCATGCGGACTGCATGTCATTTAGGAAGATTTAAAATCGCGTATTTTGGGAGCTACATTAAAATATTTGTACCCACGTCAACGTGCCAGTTTTCAGGCGGCTTCATAAGGAGCGTTTTTCGGAGTGATTGATAGCAGAGTCCTTGTAAGTATATGGATAAGGTTGGGTAGCAAACCATGGCTTGGTTGGCTACCTGTGGGCTTCGACTCTCGCACTGAACCGTCATTTGAAGCAAAATGTCATCACAGTAGCTGGCGGCGCCATTTTATAAATAGACATGCATTAGGGCCGCTGACCCGAATTAGTACCGTAACTCTACTGCTAGTCTGCCTGTCCGTACGATGATTTCTGAATGCGTTGACGTACAGCCACGTGCTTCAAAACCAAATGTTTTGTAGCTACAGGCTCACCAGACCATGATTTTCAGACTTCTTAGTTTTTCTTGGGTGGTTATCATGAAGCATCTAGTGAACATTGTAGATGAAATTTTGCATTTTCATGCTAAAAGTCGTTTGAAGTGAGTACTTAGGGGCTAAAAGTGATGCTCTTCACGGAAATACTATTTTTGATTGGTAATTTCGACATTTTAGGGATGATTGGAATGGTTTTATATGTATGTAAGGGGACGCTTTTACCTCATTTTAGCACTTTTTGATGTCAGGAGTCATTTTATGGTTTATAACATGCCCAACGCGAACAAGAAAGTGACAGATGTGATAAGGGAAGCAATGGACTTAAAAAAAAAATAATCGAAAGGTATGCAAATAGTGACAGGCAGTTTAATGAAAGAGACCACTGCAAGTGATCTATGCTAACAGAAAATATCCTGGATAGTGCACAAACGCACAAATTTATTATTTATTTGAGAGACTGATGCCCCTCCTAGCATGTTCAGTCAGACGTCTGAGCACATCACATGTGCGATAGGTCATTGCAGACGCTGCTTGTCTAAACTCCATAGATTGGTATTAAACTTTTCTCCCCTTTCAGAACCATGATTTTTTTTTTGTAATTATCGATCCATCACAGAGTAGGAGAACCCGATGGTAAACTTCGCATTCAAATAGAAATCGCCATCAAAAAGTCAATTTTCAGGTCAAATTGACCGCTGTATGTAGAATCGCCCCCAGAGACTACACTGCAAATTTAAGAAGAATGGTCATCCCCGTTTCAATGCAGGGGAATGATACAACATTTCAAACTAGTGACCAATGTTGGTTTGTTGGCAAAAATGACTGAATTCGACCAAACGACCGATGTTGATGATTTAATGTGCTTCCTTGTGTCTTACAATGATCCAACAAAAGCATACGTATGAAGTACAAAAGAGCTGTTAAGAATGAAACTTGCACTGAATCTTATGTAATCGCCATATGCTACATGCTTTTGAGAGCCTTCCACTAGAAAGAGGACCTCATTCTTCTTGAGATTGAGGTAAGCAATTATAATATTACACTAGGGTACTTCAAGGAAGCCTGGAACGGAACTGTGGAGAAGAAAACGATATGGCAAGGGGTGAAGCGGGTGGTTCCGCTGCGGTTCTCAACTCCCCCTCTGGCCGCGTCGTTTTCTTGTCCACATTTCTGCTCTGGGCTTCTTTCAAGCACCTTATTGACGCCAAGAAGTTACATGGATATTTTTTAGAGGTAATTTTCGTTGAATCGGGACAAGCTTGTAATAGCTTCACTCATGAAGTCACTCACAGAGCACCCCTCTGTAGAGATAATTGACAAGAAAGTGATAAGTTTTGCAGTCTTTCTGATGATAGAAGAGGGAAAAGAACGAAGAAGTCTGTTGTGAAAACTGTTATTAGAAATGATTTAATGAACCACGTCAATCAGTTCCCCACAGTGGAAGGATACTACACTAGAAAAGTTAGCAAATCAAGATACGTGCCAGAATATTTGAACGTGTCAAGGATGCATCCAGGGTACCTAATTGAGAAACTGGGTTTGGGTCAGACCGAGAATTTTGCTACTATAAGACAATGTAGAGATGTATTCAAACAGCAATTCCGTTTGAAATTTTTCCGTTCTAAGAAAGACCAGTGTGGTCGATGCCTATCTTGGAAAAACAAAACCACCCAAGAAAGGACTGAAGAGGCTCGAGCCAAGTTCCAGAAACACCTCAAAGACAAGCAACTCAGCCAAGATCTAAAGACCCAGGACAGAGAACGCGTTAAAAATTTGCCACCAGAAATTTTTTTGTGAGGTATTGATGAGATTGAAGATGTTGCAGACCTACCATCCACACCATACATGATCTCGTTTGGTAGCTAAAAAGATATTTTCAGTATGCTTGTCGCTTATCGCTTTGCTTCATTTTTTCATGATCATGGATTAAGCGCGGGTTTAAGGACCATAACTTTCGGTATTAATGGTCATTCACATTTCACATTCATCTTGTCTGTAGGACTTCAGAGAAATTCGTGAATTGATTAATATTTTCGCGCGTTCACCTTATATGCCTTTTCATGGCCCGTTTTATCTTTTGCAGGGACCCTCTCCTTCATCTGTTACGTCTCACTTATATCACGATGTATCAATTATATCAACAACTTCGTTTATAAGACTAGAAAGTTCTGTTTTTCAGTGGACTCAAAAGTCCAAATTGCGTTTCACAACTTCTGGTCAGCATTGGCAATGGTATTTACCTCATATTTTGTTTTCAATCTTCAGTGCGCTGCAGCAATAGGAAAATGCCACGGAATTTCATCGGAGGTAAGAAAAAGTCATGTCAGGATAAAAGTATCCACTTATTTCAAGTTGGAGGTACAGCACTACAGTTAGTTAACATTAGAATAAGTAGATATACTTGAAAGCAGTCTTCTTATTATAGCCAAAACAAAATAAAAGGACTTAAATTATGTATGTCATTTTGTTGCAGGGTTATAGCTGGTATTGATGCTTTGGGCACTAAAGTAGACAGAAGGAATTCCCGATCCAAAGTGGGTGAGAAGCTAGAAAGCCTCCTGGATGCATTTGCTTCCCACAAATTGTGATAATCAACCAGATTATAATTTAAGTATTTGCAAGTATTGGCTTCGATTGATATGTATTTTTTTTTATTACTTTTTAAATAAAGTGTATTTTTGAATTTAATTTGTTCTTTACATTTGAGTTCTTTTCTTATCCAACTTTTATGTAGTGCGGTGAGGGAGGCTTAGGGGAAATTAGAAGAGCAATTTTAAGCACAACTGGCTTACATTTTGTGTCTCTAGCAGGAATGATAAGGATTGCCAAACAGATGAGGAGCCAGATGTTGAAGATGGAGAAATTGATGGTGATCTCGCGATTTGTTTGGGTTAAAATGGACCAATTTCGTTCGGCAGAACCGAATTGCTCTTGGATGAAAGTGAGTGTGACCTGAAACTCAATTATTTCTGCTGAAGGCAGTCACTGCGGTTCTTCAATGCCACCGGCATATCCTTTAAATTTCTTGACAAGGACCCAGACCATTGGAATTCAGATAGTGACTACCTAAGTGTAGTCGCAAGATAGTCAATCACTTCAAAATAGTGAATGACTGTGCCTAACGCGGCGTAGCGTTACTAAGTACCTGCAAGGTAATAAGTTACCTCAGGATGAGGAACAGGGGCAGCTTCTACGGTAGCTGAGGATAGGAGGAAAAACAGGCTTCGGTAAATCAGCAGAAAAAGTAAAATTTTTGATCCCTTAAATTTTTAAAATTGAGTTTTTGGGTTTAAAGCATCACCTGCAAAAGAAATTTCACTGTAATCTGAACTTTAAAATACCTGCACATTAAAAATATAAAACAACATTTTCAAGTGATGGAACAAGAACCTACCTAATTTGACAAAATAAATGTGATCATACATTGACTATAAGAACTTTACATGCCATTTCCACGTTTTGGCCCCTAGAGAGTAGGCAACATTTTCCAAAATTTGATTTTTTTGAACTTGAAAAAATTGTTTTCGGACTAATTCGAACATTTCTGACAACTTTTATTATATGCCAAAAGTCTGTAAAATGCATATTTACCCCTTCAAATATTGAGTCCCGGCCGATCCAAAGGGCCTAACGACACCTGCGTTGCGGGACCCCTTACAGTGATCCAAAAAATCCCCCAAAATTCCACAAATCTTAGATTTCGTAATAGAACCGAATTCCGTTTCCGCGCATTAACACTTCGAACCTTCGGAAAAAAAAAACACGTCTACAGCGATGTGCAGCATATAATGTTAACCTCCATTCCACTCTCGATTCCCCGGCTGTCAAGCATAAATTTAGATTACACAAGACAATTTCGCTGAGCGTACCATGGCAAAAACAATGTAAGTTGAGTTACTATTCTGCTATTTTACTGGTTCCAAAATAACACAATGTAGGGATACGATGCGATCCCGAAAAATGGATTGTCTCCTCTGCTCTGTCACTCCTCCCTAAAGGAAGGGGGAAATTTTCTGGTGACATGGTGCTTACGTAGTCTCTCCAAAGCCTCAGCGGAGCGCGGCGATGGCCTGCAGGCATTCTTCAACCAGCTGATTGAAGAAAAGTCTATGATTCGACTACATGAAGGGTGCAGCTGAGCTACAGCTAGGAGTAATCTGGTAATCTACTTGGAGCCGAAACGGAAGTGAAAAGAACTAAAGGAAACGGTAGGGTAGTCGATAGCGGAGGAGTGGAGGACCTAACCCGCCTCGCCACTGACCATGTCGTTTTGTTCTTCAAACATCCACGTTGTCATTTTGGTGAAAGATAATCCTGTCATTTTGAGCACGTGGAAGCACGCGCCGTAAAGTACATTTTAGTGCTGGTTTTTTGTCTGCAAAAATTAGCTTTTACTGGAAATACCGTGAATTACAGCTGTTTTGTCACTATAACGACGTTTCATCTTCGAATTGTGGTTTTGTAAGAAAAGCCTTATGTTCCTCGTGTAATATCTTCATATTTTGAATTGGCTGAGATGCCGTAGGCGAAAGATATAAAATATTTCCGTAGGTCTTACAAAGCAAACAGACATCCTCCAAATCTTTCCTACCACGCGGTCTAATTTCACATCTCAATATTACCACACATACATTTCGTCTACAGAGAATCGTAAATCTTGCTGCAGAACTCATCTTAAACGTAATTGACACGTAAATTTTGCCATCTTTCACACGAAAAAGCGAGCGCGCCTCACCAGGTATACAATCCCACCAGGTATAATCCCACCAGGTATAAATCCCAGCAGATATACACTAACAGTTTAATTGCACCAGTTACCACCAATCCCACCAGGTATAAATCCCAGCAGATATACACTGACAGTTTAATTGCACCAGTTACCACCAATCCCACCAGGTATAATTCCCAGCAGATATACACGCATTTATTTACTTTATTTGATGTGGCAGCAGGTATACTTCTCACAAGGTATAATTCCCACGAGGTATAATTCCCACGAGGTATAATTCCCACGAGGTATAATTCCCACCAGGTATAATTATTGTCATTAGGTATGCGTTTAAGGTTGATAGATATAGGCAGGCAGGCAGTTTTTATCTAAGAACCTTTTACGGTACCTGATTTGTTATACTATTTTAATCTAAGAACCTTTTACGGTACCTGAATTGTTTTACTGTCTTTTTTACTGAACCTTTTACATGCTCACTTACCTTCTTACACAGTTCAATAAATGTATTTGTCATAGCATGGGTGCCTCTTATTCTTTGCATGTCGGCAGCGTCCAATATTTATCATCCACACATATTGGTCACGCATATATATTTTTAAATTTTCATTATATTTGAAGCCAGTCTGAATACAGATTATATGTTTGGCCACTTATGAGCGAAGAAAAGTATGACTGTAGCCTACAGTTGTAGGAGAACTCCCATGAGAAACTGACTAATGAAATAAATAAAATGAATACATGTATATCTCGTGGGATTTATTCCTGTTGGGAATTATACCTGGTGGCACACCTCAATATTTAAAATAAATAAGTGTATATCTAGTGGGATTTATACCTGTTGGGATTTATACCTCGTGGGATTATACCTGGTGGAATTATACCTGGTGGGATTGTATACCTGGTGAGGTAACCCCGAAAAAGCGGGTTTTTACTGTCGGGGATAAACTGAACAGGATTGCGGTCAAGAAACGAACACCTTGCGGGTAGGAAACGAACAGAGAGCAGTTTAGGAATAGTGAGGTTGCCTTGCTGGTAACCCGTGGACGTTGTGCAAGTGTTGTGTTATGAATCTGACCTTGTACCGACAGCACTGACTTATACCAATAGGGCATTTAAAATCGGGCTGCAAGCGGAAGTAAGACGTACTAAAAGACTTGCACTGGTTGGGCGAGCGGTGAGATAATACACCGCTCCCGGTCAGTGGAAACCATTTTGTTCTTCTTCCGCTTCAGGCCATCTTTTTACTACATAGTTACGCCACTCTCCATATTGTAGCCGATACGTCATGTTGTGACCGTGGCGTGGCGTATTGAACTAAATTAGAATGGTACTTCAAAGAAGCTCACATCGCAAGAGTGAAGAACAAAGCGCCACAGCGAGCGGGAGAGCTGCAGTGGAAATACGCCGCTGCCGCGCTCGCCATGTCGCTTTGTTCTTCTTGTTTCTGGATTGCTACCCTGCCACCAGTACTCGCTCTCGGTGCTTCACGGTGCTCCGCGGCATCTCCTCGCTAGTTTTGTGTTCTCTTACCATCCTTCCATACGATGAAACGAGTTGGCCGATGCCTGTTCATTTCTTATCCGCAGGGGTTCATTTACTGCCCGATTGTGCGGGGAATACATAACCACAGGTTTTTACTAATGTCGGACGCATTTCAATTTACTTATTGAGCAAAGTCTGAAACGTCTTCATGAGGTATAGCACGCATGCTGTAAGCCCTCAATGGCTCAAACCAAGCGATTTCATTTCGTAAAATGGTAAAGTGTGTGAAATATTCAGTTTTACCCACACTGACCCTACATCAACTCCCTCCTCGCCTCAGTGGGCATGTAAGTGAAGTGCTCATCAAGTGAAGTCCTCATCATGTGCGTTGACGCACTCGTGTGGGTACTGTTTTGGTATCTGCAGCTTCTTCAGGAGGTGTCGAGCCAGGAGCGTGATCTTCTAAAACCGTTTCGCTGTGTGTAAATCTGTCGACAGTGCATTGTTTTGTTTTAGCGATGGCTGCCATCGTGTTCTACTTAATTATAAGTTGTGTATATATGTTTTAATTTGTCTTTTTCGTGTAAGGAAGCTGCCATTTTTGATTTTAATGCTAATTTGGAGCATTCATATGTTCCTATTTGTGTTAACGGTCAGTGGATTGCTCTTCGTGTTCATAAATACGCCAGATCCAATAACGTTGACAATTCAGTTGTTTCTAATCCTCCAGAGACCATTCCTGTTTTCTGTTTTTATGGTTAAAAAGTTTCAATGGACGTAGACACTGGATCTGGAGTAACAATTATTTCTGAAACCTTTTTTAGGAGTTATTTTAAAGTTGAGCTTACCAAAAGTTCAATTGAGTTGAAAACCATATCTAGTCCTATACAAATTTAATCTGCCTAAGTGTGGTCAGCAGACGCTGAAAGTATTGGTTGCAATAAGTTCCAAATAATGCCAAGAAGGCACATTCATTTTTAAGTCTAGTAAATTTTTATATCACATTGTTACCCCATTGTGCATGCGACCAAATTTGTATAGTCTCAAAAATGTGCCAAAGCATTTATTGAATGTAAACAAAAATGAACGTCTTCTAGTGTTTTAATGCACTATGACCCATTTTTACCAATTTATGTATTCTCTGATGCTAGCCCAGAAGCTCTTGGTGCCATGCTCGCACATAAAGTATTACAGAATGGTCAATATGTTAAGAAACCAGAGACCACTGTTATTTCCATCAGCATCTTTAAATAAACCCAGAGAAATTACTCTCAAATTGATCGGGAAGCACTAGCAATTATATTTGCAATTGGAGAGTTTCATAAGTGTATTTGGGGCAGACAATTTACAATTGTTACTGATAATGCACCATTACGTCATATTTTGGACCTTAAGAAGGGACTCCCTGTATTGGCCGCCACAAGAATTCAGCATTGGGCTGCAATTTTATCTGGCTACACTCTTTGTATAGAACATAGGAAAAGTGAATTTTTGTGTCCTGTAGATGCCCTTTCTCGTTTGCCTGTACGTAATTTTTTAAGGGACTCTGCTGTAGATATTAATCCTTTTAGTGATGTTCCTCTTACACCAGTTGATGTATCATTTTCAGTGAAAGATGAGCCGGTTCTCTCTAAAGCATTACATATTGCAAGGATTGGTAGGAGACTACCAGTGCGGTTTTCGGCGGAACCGCTCGACTATCGACCAAATCTTCACCTTACAACAACTAATGCAGCAGCGCCTTGCCAACGACCTCAACACGCACGTCATCTTTGTGGACTTCCGGAAGGCCTACGACACGGTCCGCCGAGCCAGCCTGTGGAACGCGATGCAGTACCTGGGCGTCTCCAAGAAGCTCATCAACGTCGACAGGATGTGCCAGGAGGACGCGACGAGCCGCACGCGCACGGCGCACGGCACCATGAGAGTAGGGCTAATAGAGTCGGCACTGGCCCTCTTAAGGCTGCCTAAAAGTCGAATATTGTACCAATTGAATTGCCAACTCTCCAAAGCTTTATTTCCGGTAGACCAAGGGTCAAGCTACCAGGCGCGGATCCAGACCTGACTTTAGGGGGGAGGCAATGTACAGAAAATTGCCTACTTGCAGGGGTGCAGCGCGAAAAATTGCCTACCTACCAGGCGGCGCCCTTCGGGCGCGTGAGCCCGAGGGGGAGGCAATAAGCCACTTGCCCCCCCCTTAAATCCGCGCCTGCAAGCTACTGAACAGAAGAGTTTCGTTAACCACTTCATACTCAGTGGCTCACATTGCGGTATGAGATGCGATTCGGCAGGGTTCGAGACAAGAATAAGCGAATTTTTTAGAATTTCAAGACTTTGGATCGGGCTTTCGCGGACGACATCGCCCTGATCGCCTCCTCCGCCGAGGAGGCCGCGGAGATGAGCGTCAGCCTCGCCGCCTCCGGCAGGCATCAGTCGACCGACGCTCCGCTGCATCAAAAAGGGTACCTGAGCCTCGCCGTGAGAGCTCCTTGACCAATCCGCACATTCCACGAAAACCAAACAACGTATGATCTAATTCTTTCATTCACTGTTGCTAAAGCTAACTGCTTACCCATATTGCATGCCGATGATTCTTATCTTATCATCACAGGGCAATACCTGGATGATGTTGTATATTCTGGTACCTTATTAAAGTACTGACTGATCACCTCGCTGGCCTAAATCTGATTGTTATGAGTAGCCATAAGTTATGGACACCTCAAGAGGAAGTGAGGAAGAGATTTTTCGTCTCACCCCGGAAACCCAGGACAGCGCCGTTGTCATGGCCGCCCAAGATCAGGACCGCGACGACATGGCCTTGTCGCCCGCCACAACCCTGTCTTCGGAGTCCTCCCGCTCGCTGCTCACGCCCGTACCCAGCCAGGTCGCGCCTTCCTGGCGGTCTATGACTCCGTATGAGATGCCGAGGAGCTCGACGCCACGATTCGAGTCTGTCCGCGTGGTGCCTATCACGCAGACACGAGGTCCTGGGCTTCAAGCGGACCCTGTCGAGAGTCAACTGGTGCAGCGCGCACCGGACGAAGAAATGCCTTTCCCACCAAGCCAGCGCGTCGCCACGCTGGTCTCGGAGCAGCCATGAACACCACCGCGACGACTGTCCGAATACGAGCTAGCGACAGCTGTTTAGGACCATGTGAGCGTGTCACGCGCGAGCGCCGAGTTCATCGAGGCTCACATCAAAACGGCTCGGAAGTCTGCGTGGGTGCTTTGGCACAATAAGCCGACGGCTGCCGATGTAGAGAGGGCCGAGCGCCTGTTCTTTACCATCAAGGAGGCTGACGTCCACTTCAAGAAGGTCGTGTCGGAGTAGGGTCTTCTTGTTCGACTGACTCTTTCTCTAAAAAACTGCACTTTTAAGTGACAAAACGCAGTGTCTTTTCTTCTCACTGAAGGCACAGCGAGGGACTGAACCTCTAAGGCTAATTATTGGTGAGTCTGCCATACCGGAAAACCTGTTAACTAAATTTCTTGGTGTTAATATAGATGGATATCTTTCCTGGAAGAATTCACAAAAACTAACTAACAAATAAGCTTGGATGTGGTATTTTTGTCTTAAAGCAGCTTTCCCAGTGTACAAATTACTCCTCACTTCTTAAAGCTTATTGCGTAGTAGAGAGCTGTGTGCCTGATAGAAAGACAGCCAACCGGGACTTCCCGGAGTACCCTGAGTCAGAGAGAGAGAGAGGCGCGCAGAGCTCTCCGGAGTACCCTGTGTCCTAGAAGGGTGGAGAACGGGCGTACAGAGAAGTAAAGCACAAAGTATAAAGAGTACGATTCAAAGAGCACGACAGAAACTGAATGTGTTCTTGTTGACAAGAACTTCTCAGAAGTAGGAGCCTTGCATGATGTGATGACTAGTGCTCCAATACATATATGTAGAGTGCATGTGCAGATAAACTTAAAAGAACTCTAAAAGGGAAAGCCAAAGCAGACTGAACTACTTGACGCGATGAAACGCATGATGTATTGCCTAACAGAAGAAGAGTTCAATGAGTCGAATCACACCTCTCTGATACTTATCAGGTGGTTGGCTTCCCTGCGCCATCAGTTTGTACCTGCCTCCTGCGCTATCAACATGTCTATATTCCTGGTTTCTCGCAACGACGTCGTCCGTGAGGTCCTGTCTCAGGTTTCGCCTCTGACACTGATTCTCATGCAGTCCGCTGGGGGAAAAGCTGAACTGCAGTTTGTTCTGTATGTCTGCTTTCTGCATGAATGTCTGAAGATGTTTCGCCATCGGAACACGCTGGCGGCCTTGGAGGAAGCGAAGGCCCTGCTGCGGCTCAAGATGCAAACTCCCGGCTTATCTGCAGTTGGCCTTGGTGACACCAGAAGCCTGCCGACCGAGGGCAACAGTTTGTTCGCCTTCTTCGGCGAGATGGTTGGCAAGACGGAGCTGCGGCTGTGTGCACACTGCACGCCCGACGCCTGCAAACCTCTGCCGTTCTCCGAGGCGTTGTATGGCGCGGTAGACGAAGACCGTGCTTTGCGCGTGTTGGCGTCGCTGGAAAACGACTTCAAGGAGATGCAGGCCGCTTCAGAGAGCTGCAGTCTTGACTTCGAGGAGGAGTGTAGCACTCTGCCTGACGCTGTGCCTGGTGGCAGTGCTACCAGCCCAGTTCGTACGCAGTCTCCTGTCTGCATGGCTGACTTCCATATCAGCTCTTCTTCTGGTTCAGCAAAGGAGGTTGATGGCGGCGTTATCAGCTCTGACAGCGACAAGGAAGTTATTCCAGTCATCAAATCAAAGCGGTTCAAGAAAAAGTCTGAGACCCGTGCGCTGTTTGCCTCTGATGACGAAGAGGTGACAGCGGAGAAGGAGAGGGTGGCAAAGCGCAGCAAAAAACATTAGTTTTCTAAGTTCTTTTCAGAACTTAAAACAGTCCTTTTAAGGGCCGCATCAGTTCGGTTTCGCTGGTTAAGTGGCTTGACAAAAGTGTCCTTTTTACTGGCTCAGAAAACCTATTGGACTTGAGAAAACGATTGCGGGCGAGTTTTATGAGCAGAAGCGAAGGGGAGACTTGGAGCAAGTGTTAGGTTAGGTTCCGGCGCAACCACGCGATTCTATCGTTCGGAAGACAGAGCGTTAGCCGTGTGTGTAGTCTGCGTTACCGTTCAAACGAATTTTTGAAGGTCATTTTGAGACCGATTCCAGAATGCGGCGGTGTGGCGTGGCGTGGCTGAGCCCCCCATTTGTTCGCAGGTCAGTTTTCTGTATTGTGATCCGCTCAGTCATTGACTATTGAAGTTGGAGCAAGATAGGTTGGGTTTAAAACTACGTTAATATGCAGGAATGACGTACTAAGTCCGTAGAATTTGCGTAGAAACTTCGTGCAACCCAGTACTTCGTATTGTGATTCGCTAAGTCATCGACTTCTATCGTTGGGGCAATACAGTTAAATATAAAACTACGTTAAAAGCTGATATCACGTAGAAAATGCGTCGAATTTGAGTAGAAACGCAGAAAATTCACACATTTCCAGAAATGTTTGGAAACTGCGTAGAATTATAGACATTGAAGACAAACCTAGAAACTGCATAAAAATTTGAAACCTGCATAAAAGCTGTGAAAATGTTACTTTAGGAACGCTTTCCTTTCTCAACACCTTCGTCACGAGCGGAACAAGCACGGTGGCTCGACGCAGCTACCGCCTGCTCTCATCTGCTGTGTGCTTTCTGATGTTGTTTTAAATCAAGTTTTAGGTCGGTGCATTGCCTACTTCACCAGCGACGAGTTCCAGAAGGGTTCACTGCCTCACTGCCATGTATTTATCATCCTTCATCCTGATGATAGGCCGATGACTGGGGAAGACGTTGATTGGAGCCGACTACAAGCTTGGCTGGACTACAATGCCCGTAACCACGACGCGACTCACTTGCTATATTCAGAATTTCCATCAGAATTCACGTGGACGAAGAAGAAGGAATGGGTTGGGCGCCAACGTGGGCAGAGTGTGAGCAGGGTCAGCATTGTAACGCCAAACGATAGGAATATGGGAAGGTTCTACTTGCGACTGCTTCTGCTCAATGTGCGCGGCGCATCATCCTATGAGAGTTTGAGAACAGTCAATGGTGTCCTTTATGCAACCAGTGAAGAAGGCTGTCTTCAGCTAGGTCTAATTATAAATAAAAACAATGCAAAACTGGCACTCGACGAGATGTGTGTATCTCCGGCTTCCCAGATTAAATCAGATTTCACTTTGTTATGACATTAATCCACTGTACTCCAAAAGATCCATTGAAGCTATGGAATGAGTTTAAAGAACATATGGCTGACGACTACCGCCACAAATCTGGAAGTGACACAGTTAGTGCAGTTCACGAAAATATGGCACTCATGAGTATAGAGAGCATTTTGATATCAATGCAACGTAAACTAACTACGGGCTTCCTGAGGTTGATACAAAATCGTAAACTAACTACGGGCTTCCTGAGGTTGATACAAAATTGGTTTAAGAGTTACAACACCATGTTTAGTTTGTCAAAGATGATTATATTACATTTACAACACAAGAAGCGTATGATGCTTTTAACAGCCTCGACGAAAAGCAGAAAAAAGTGTTCAAATTTACATTAGAAAAAATTGAGAATCAGGACATGTGTGATGAAACTGGCTATCTTATATTTCTATCAGCCAGTGGAGGTTGTGGTAAGACGTACCAGTACAATAAGTCATCAAACACTTGAGAGCCATTAGTGTATTTGTTGTCGCCTGTGCCTACACAGGAATAGCTGCCCAGCTTCTCATTAATGCGGTCACATCCCACCAGTTGTTCGGATTTCCCATCAATAGAAAACCAGGGCAGGTTCCAGTCAGCTTAATCTAGACAGAAACAAAGCGAGCTGACATTCTCAGAGCCGCTAAGGTTATAATTTGGGACGAAATAAGCATGGTATCTGCATGGGAATTTGATCTTGCGGATCAATTCCTGAGAAAGCTCTGCAAAATAGACAAGCCCTTTGCTGGAAAAGTATGTGTTTTCGGTGGAGATTACAAGCAAGAGCTTCCTGTGGTAAAAAGTGGCGGTCGTCGTGATATCTTGGCTGAATCGTTGCTCAACAGTCCACTGTGGGAAAGTCTTCAAGTCACTGAGCTTACCCAGAACATGAGAGCGAAGGACGACAAGCCATTCGCCGAGTGGTTATTGCGGGTTGGTGATGGTTCAGCCAATATCAAGGGTACGTCGCGCATTGATTTGCCAAAGGAGCACTTTGCTGATAATATGAATACACTTATCAACAAAGTGTATGGGTCAGGTCAACCAACAGCATCTGGCAACAAGGTCATTCTGACACCGAAAAATGACACAATGCGCGAAGTTAACAGCCGCGTATTTGACAGGCTCACAGCCGCCAAAACCACTTACCTAGCAACAAATAGTTTGTTTCTGAGCATACCAAGCAGCTAGACAGAGATGGCGAGAGAATTCTCATCACACAAGAAATGTTGAAGGAGATTGAACAAGCTAATCTGCCACCCCACGCTTTGGAGGTGAACCCGGGTTGTGTTGTGTTCTTGCTTTGTAAT
>CABIKL010001321.1:0-15912 GCA_902196195.1 Aptinothrips rufus | reverse complement strand
CGGTACCTTCCAATTGGACATAAAACGGCTCCATGTACCTTACAATTTCATCTTATCGAGTGGCACAAGCCAATTTCGCTTGTGCACGTCGCTATGACCTGATAAACGGACCCCCTGCACGGTCCCTGTAATTCTTCGCTCCTTTCAAAGGACGTTTTCGGTGACCATGACGTAAAGGTCGCCTGCCGCCAGGAAAATGATGCTGGCTTTGGAATTTTGACGTTAGTGGGCACGTAAGGGTTCACTCTCACACATCCAACCCTCATTCGGCCTTGAAAGGTCACTCATAGCTAGCAGGAGCGGGTTTCGTAAATGGCCCAAATTAGGGCCGCTGGCCCGAAATAGGGCCATTACTCTAATACTTAGCGAGCTCAGCCTGTTACGCGAGGCATCTGTCTGGCGTACACCTAACCTAGTTTAAAAATTACATCCTGGCTGGCCTCATGGCCCTATTTGGAAATATGGCCACGTGAAGGCAAACCGCCATCTACACGTTTATGGCCGAGGCCGACATGCCATGTGGGCTACAACATATCTGTTTGAGACCGATGTACAGTAGCCCAGCAGCGTTGGATGAACTTCGAAAAGCATTTTTAGTGATCAGCATCCTTGGAAATCGCTGCGGCGGCACCCGACTCCACTTCATTAGGATAGTTAAGATTTCTGTACAAATCAACACATTTTTTACCATAGCCGCTAATAAGTACCCTGAAACGATGACAGAAACCACCAACGATATCGTTTTTGTAATCAGCACCCGTGAAGACCCCCGAGAAGACAACGCGAACTCGACATGACCGATAAAGTGACGATTTTCGCAACAACAAAAAATAAAAAAATAAAAAAAGATTAATGACCTATCATGACACAAAAAATCTAGAAAGCACCCTTACACGACAGATTAGACGTCTGCAAACTTTTTTTTACGTAAGCAGCGACATGAGAAATTTCCATTTTGATACCCCACATGACCTTGTCAGGGATAATTGCATTGCCGAATGGCCCTAATCCCTCCCTTTAGGCCTCCGCGCCCTTACAACCTCCCTTTAGAATAATGCTGGTAAGCTGAAAATCATTGGGCGGGTGTCTTTTGATCATATAATATTTGGTTCCCAAGCGCTAGACTGTATATCGACGCGTTCGGAAGTTATCGTGCACACACACACACACAGGCAGACATACAACACTTTCACAACAGCTTTTACCTCCGCCGATCCACTGGATTCGCTAAACGCTCAGCCAATAATGTTTGCAATTTTTTTTGTATTCTTACAGGTGACGTGTTTCTCTTGAGCCGGACTCGTGGTTATTTACCCCCCGCTGATGAAAAACAGGCTTACCTTAGTTTGAAGACGGTTGGTGTCAACCCGGATAGCTTGACCGAGATTCCTCAAAAAGACTGTTAATTTATTTTAGCAGTATAATACGTGCATGGCAAACAACTATCGTGTCCTCATCAACAAGATGGCCTGGAAAAATGCCAGCTTTTTGGTCACCTTCCTTTACAATTGAAGCGGAGCTGGTCCATGCGCATGTCGTCCGTCAATCCGTCCGTTTGTCTGTTTATTCTACCCGATATATTATCAGGAAGAACAAACAGAGAGACATGCGGATTCACGGACAACATGGGCACCGGCAACCAGCTTGACATGGACTCCGGCGTTGACCGAAGATACTTCAGAAAGTAGCAACTATTACTCAGCAATGGAGGGTTAAAAGGAGACTGGCTTGAAATACTAAAGAGAGTTTGGTTTCTTTCTGATGACAATAAAAATATGTTACCGTGTCTAATTGAACACGTGCATTTTATTTTAATTTTCCTTGTCTGCCAACCATATGCAATCCTTGCTCTGGCTTCGGGCTTCGTATCGAAACGATATCAAAACGATGTCGTTCAGAAGTCGATCTCGAGCTGACTGTGAAGCTTAATTTTCAAGGAGCATTCTAAGGTGTTGGTAGATGAAGTTGGCAACACTGTGTTCTACGCTATTTGCAGTACTAATGCCCTCCTTCACGAGTCCACACCACGTGGCTGATAATTCATAACAGTTTTGTGCGGTTTGCAACAGTTGTTGTAGGTGAAGCTGTTAGGAATTTTCCTAGAGTAATGGGCCTATTTCGGGCCACTGGCCCTAATTCGAGCCACTCCCTTTAAATTACTTGCAGGTTACTTCAGGTCCTAGGCGACAAAAAATTAAAGAGTTCACAATATGAACTTTTAAATTTCCGTATCGTTTGGAATCGAGAGTTGCCTGCAAACGGTTTTAAGGGGATGGCTCGAATTAGGGTCTGTGGCCCAAAATAGGGCCATTACTCTTTATGAGCTAAAAGGCTACAGTTAGTAGATAACAAAAGTAAAAGAAAACTAAATAACTTGGTTACGAGCCGTATGCACCTCCGGAGGACGACTGAAAGAGATGTGATCACAACGCATCAATGACGCTGTTCTCATGCAGAACTAAAAATCTCAACCTCTTTTCCTTTAAACGTTCGCGACGGGATGATTATCTTGTACATCACGAGTCAACCCCCCTCCTGGACGGCTGATATTTTCCTTTTCTCCCCTGCTGGACGGGGGCCGGCCGGCTGCTTCCAGTGTTGCTTGTCCCTTCCCGTCCCTACTCATTCCTGCCGGGCTCGCAAGCCCAGCCATGCGCTGCTATCGGTAGCGGGGACTCTTGGGCGACAAAAGCGCACTCCCCGATCGCCGCAACACGTACCGCCATCTAGCGGCAGCGGTCTGAATCAAGTCTAGTTGTGATGGTCGTGATGCACAGGATGATCATGCCGTCCGGGGAGAAAGACAGGCCATGATGTACATGATGATCACCCCGTCCACTAATGGAGTCAATGCCCAAACCCCCCCGTCGCGAACGTGTTAAATAAAATGATCGACATCAGTGGCTTCAAGCATCCCTTTTCCATGTATATCTCAAATTTGCAAAATTGGACCAGTTTGGCCCAAAATGTTGAAAAGGGTCATCAAAAAGCCAAATCTGGCCTCCCTTCATTACAGATTCGTGACCAGTAGCCTGGAATACCCCTACTTCTATTTTAATCTGCAATTTGGCTAATTGGACCAAAATAATTGAATGGGTGATCAAAAACCCAAATTTGGGCTCCCTCAGTGACAGATTCGTGATCAGATGGCATTCATAACCCATATGTCGATGTAAATCTCAAATTTCGAAAATTGGTCGAATTTGCTCCAAAATGTTCGAAATAGTGTTAAACAACCAAATTTGGTGGCTCTTAATGAAAGGTTCGTGATCAGCAGCCTCAAATACCCCAATTTCGATGTAAAACTCACTTTTTAAAATTTTGGCCAAATTGTTCAAAAAGTTGTTTAAAATCTAAAATTGGTTCTTTACTGTTCAGAGATTGTGATGTATATAGCATCAGGGACACGCCGTGGTAAAAATTATACATAAAATCTCAGTCCCTGCGGCCCGAATCGGATTCTACCGTCTAGGCGGATTACACTTAAAACGCCGTCATTTTGATTTGGCCGCCATTTTGTTTTGAAAAGCCGGCCAACATTTGCCGGGTGATTTTTGGTGTTCTGGGCACGACCCCTAACTGTGTACAAAATTTCAGACCTGTAGGTATCGGCATTCGATGGCACAGACACACACACAGACAGACAGACACCAGGGGCGAGATTATAAGCCCGCCCCATCCTCTATTTTATTCAAAATAGAAGGGCGGGCTAAAAAGCATCATAATGATTTAAATTTCAAGGTTTTTGCTCTTTTTTGTGATCAGAATGTGATGTTCGGGTAATGTAAATGAGTTGAGATTGAAAAAAGTTCACTTATCATACATTCGCAAAGTCATTTCCGTCTACGACATCACATGTTTAAATCAACACGAGCTAGAGAAATGGCATTTAATAAAGATATTTCCACGTAACAGAGTGCCCTCGCGATTTTCGTCATGGCGGTGAAGCAAGATGAAGTATGCTATTATCCTGTGAATACCAATATTCTTTCATTGCTATGGTGGAAGAAAACTTCGGCTTTCAGCTCGCTTCGCTCGCATTTTCTTAGGGCAGACTTTGTAGTGTTGAATACAAAGCTCAACTGGAAAACTCAGTTGGAGTTGGATAGATTTCCCAACATTTATAATCAATGACTTCACAATTTTGCTCGCTTCACTCTTAATCTGTTCAATTTGTATGCAGTGCAGATACACTCACGACATAAGGATGACAGATAATCACTACTTACAGTACTTGATTGAACTGTGGTTTCAATATTTTGCTTCCAGCTTGATTCAAATGTAGGATTGGTTTACAAGTTGACCAAAAATCTGACTTTTCGCTTGCTTCGCTCGCAAATTGTGGCAAGAACAAGGGGAAAGGGAAAACGGGGGGGGGGGGGGGGGGGGCGGTGACATTAGGAGGGTGTGGAAACTTTTCAGAGGGTTGCAGAAATACAAGTCCCTTCTACTTAACCGGGCCCCATTTACATCAAAATTCAGCCCGGGCCCAAGACCCACCAGTCCGGCACTGATCCAAGTTTTCGATTCGGTAATCCATCTTGCCTCAAATAAACATTTATTTTTTTCGGTTAGTTTCAGACCAATGCATAGCACCTGGGTTTCACTCTCCGCCTGTAACCAATCGGGCCATGACCTTAACAAAATTTTATCGCCGTTTGGGTGGCCAATCATAAAATCTTGGTATTGTAAAATAAAATAAAAATCTTTTAAATCAGCCCTAGAAACAATTCACCGCAAAAACAACTAGACGGAAATTGAAATAAAGATGGAAAAGTTTGTTTTGTTAAGTTAAAAGCTTCCCTGGCCCTAACTGTCGTTCGAGATGAGCAGCATGGGAGACCGGCCAGGTCTACCCGAGGAGATAGATTCTAGATCCCCTAGCACCGGCAGGGGCGTGCTTTCTGTCGGCAGATCAGCGGTCTGGCTCCTATCTTCATCCAAGAACCGATTTATTTGCTGTCGCAGTCTTTGCTGCTGCCTTACGGCAAGGATGGATAGGCCGAGGACAGCGGCGAGCGAGAGAGTCAGTAGGAGACCCATCGACCAGGTCAGCGATCTGCTGCTGGAGCACGCCGATGAAGAGGTCTCAGGCAACGAGAGGGGGAACATGCCGGTGGAAGATGTGTCTGTCGATGGCAGAGGTGAAGAGGCCATGGGCGTGGAAGACGAGGATCTCGCACTAGAGGATTCAGAATCAAGTGGAGTGGTTTGGACCATCGACTGGGACGTGCCCGGGGAGTACATGGGCCACGGCGGTTCTTCGGTGATACGGAACTTGTTGACTGGCTCCTTGCGCTTCTGGAAGTCGAACAAGGCTCGCGCGTAGTCCTTGCCTTCGACGCCCTGCTCCTCGGACTTGGAGAGACGCGAGGCGGCGAGGGCGTCAAGAAGCCAGCGCTGCGTGGACGCGTAGCGGAGGTCTATGATGAGGTACACAGTCTGCAGGAGGACAGTGCCGTGGTCGGACCACGTATCCACTGTAGTGGAGGTCTCCGTTGTGAAGAGGGGAGCATCACTTTGATGAGAATCAGTCTGCACTCTGCTCGC
Organism: Aptinothrips rufus; assembly: GCA_902196195.1. NCBI lineage: Eukaryota > Metazoa > Arthropoda > Insecta > Thysanoptera > Thripidae > Aptinothrips > Aptinothrips rufus. The sequence continues at coordinate 10,362 of CABIKL010001321.1, read as the reverse complement.
GTGAGGGTCGGTAACGTCAGAGGGGTCGTCGAGGGGCCGGTCACCTTGCGGGAGATCACTGTCGTTGTAGCCACTGTGGGCAGCAACCTGTGCCCATGGTGCTGCGACTATGCCCCGCAACAGGTCTATCTTCCCGAACTGTCCGAAGGATCCGCCGCGCGTGAAGAAGCCACTGCCCATGAGCAAGTCCTGGTCCGTGCCCGCTGGCAGCGAGACGCAGAAGACGCCCTCCGGAGCATGTTCACCGCTTGCAGACTTTGGACACTCCGGCAGAGGAGACACGATCATGACGTTCTGCTTTACCGGGTCACCCTGCTAGACAGACGGTGCGAAATCTGTTCAACGAAAGCAGTTTATAAAGTACGTGATAGAATATCTACTCTCACAGGAGTTATGTTTCTGTTCCAGTTTCATGGTAAATCACAACCTTGCAATGTTTTTGCTGTACGGTGTACAAATGGCGCTCGTGGTACTTGGAACTGCAAATATTTAGTAGTTACCTAAACGAGTGGTTTCAGATATATTTGCTTAAGGCGATGTCATTTGATCGAAATGAACTGATGAAACAGTTTCACTGATCATGTGCCATGGATGAAAAAAAATTCCTTAAACGAAATGTCATCAACTGAAATCATTGCATCTAGGTCTAATCCGATTGCAGGAAAATTAAATGTTACTCTGACTGTTCTTTGCTGACAATATTTCATACACTTACATGGAGTTGTGTCGATCACTTACTTGCACTGCTATAAAGCCAGCTTTAGGAACTTGAAGCGGGTGCTCCTCGTTATTGGCGCCCCCCAAGTCAAGCTTGACCTGGCCGGCGCGGAGTCCCTCGCTAAGGTGCAGCACACTCAGCGTGCTGACTATCTGCTCCCCTGACTTCAGGTGCAAAGTGTAGAAGTGCTTCACCTGTGCAGAACCGAATAAATAGTTTATTAAATGACCACGTGCGAGGCTTCTAACCTAACTTCAAGGCTGTCGTACCGTAACCCTTCAAATTTGCAAAGTACCTTCAATTTGATGGTATCAAACAAGGTATTGGGAAATGTTAAATCTTAAGCAAGAACAATTTTTTTTAAGGTAATGGATTTATCGCATACTATGTAATATTTGGACATAAGGAGGAAGGGAATGAAATTCAAAAGTGACCTACACACCTCGCTGATGAATGATCGTGACGTTTCAGGATGGATACCGTTGGACACAAGCACGGAGCTCAGTTCAGATGGATGTAAGCAACCTATGGAGAGGCAAAATTCAAATCGTTGTCGTCGTTAAATACCAGAACTTATAAGAAACAATAAGAAAAAGCTAACTTTGCGTACTCACATGTAATAACAACATCAGAAAAGACACCATGGCCACAGAGGGCCATTGCGTAGAAGGCATCGCTTGAGTTTTCATACTTCAGTCTGCCACGCACGCGTACTTCAGCTACGTCTCTTTCACGGACCTGCAATAAAGTCCGTTATGTTTTTGTAAATGCATTCGGTGTTTCTACGCTGACTCGACTTGTAAAACCTACGTTTCACTCCCAGAATACAGAAGTCTTGAATAAAGTTCAGAACGATTCTTGAAATTCGAGTTAAATGTTGATAGTCTATTGTCTGAGCAGTTACAGAAGTCGGTAGATCGGCGGAGATGAAAACAGTTGTCTGTGTGTGTTTAAGTTTAAGCTTATCGGGCCGACCACATGAGACCTGGGAATCAGTGTATTGGCTCGGCAAACTGCTCTGCTAACAATAATATTTTGCGAAGTCTCGCAAATGCTCACCCTCACTTTAGTTAACCTTCTGCTGATGATGAGCTCAAAGGTTGTCGCCAGCCAGGATCTGATGGCATCCGCGGTCACGTCGGTGTAGACCATCGTCATGTTCTCGTGCTCCTCGACCCCCGCGTAGTAGGAGAGCACACCACGCAGGCACCAGGAGCCACTCGCCCGCACCATTATGTTGTGCATGACACGTAAATTTTTGAACAAACCTGTCACATACAATTTACACTGAGATACAATTTTTGAATATCTCGGATATTCCTCTGAGAGAAAGACCTTCTCCTGTGAACGGTACGACCGCCATCGCAAAGAGCAGCGTGATCTTACTGTTCGGCTGATTCGGTTGACAATGAGCGGTTACCGAAGCCACTGTGTTGGCTGACGAAAAACACATTGTTTGCCTGGACTTGTGTGTGTGTCTGGCCATTTTTTCGTTATCTTCTGAACGCGTCGAGATATAGCCTATGACGAGCTAATGTTCTTACACGAAAAAAACACTCCCATGTCAGTTTTAGCTCCGCAGCTCAGCTCCAGGAGGGATTATTATAGAGGCTTCAGGAATGATTTCAGACAAGATGCGACTCGTTTTCAAACGGGGTCACTTACGGTGTATCGAATATAAGGTGTTTCAGCAGAAGCTGACCACTTTTTAAATATTTTCCAAGATATCTTCTATCGATTAGGGCAAGTTTCAAGATATTGGTTGCAAAGCGGTGGTTAATACAAAAAGATCTACTCTGTCATCTGTCCTGTTGGGTCCGGTATTGCCCATAGTGTTTTCAGAGAAGGACTCTGATCACGATGAAGCTGTCGTTGGCAGCTTGTTAATTCGTGAAGGAGTACTTTCTGGGTGTAATGCCAATAGAACAAGTCTTTATTCTTGACTATCGTGTTGGGCGTCGCAGCAGCAGGTTTGAATGCTCCTTGAAAACGCGCATGTGGAAGTTTTTTCGATGCCTCCGTAACAATGAACTGATCAGGCTGCTCTGAACAAACAAACACCAAGCCAGACAAACAGGCATTTTTTTTGGTCCCCCGTAGTGACTGGCATCGTTAACCGCTCAGCCAAAAATTTCAAATGTTGGTCATTTTACACTTTCTATTTTCAGCCATGCCTGACTTTGACTTGCCTGGATTCTTCGGAAAGCCACAAATCGTATTTTCTGCTAGCACAATGTTTGACGTCTTGTGTAAGCAATCTGCTCTGTTTGTTATTTCAACGCGACCCCACGTCTTCTCTTTTGTCCGCAGGACCTGATGAGAAGAGATAAAATGTGTCATGTTTTGAACTGAGCAATAGCGAAAGTCTTCCGCCCAAGGCGAGCTGAGTTTTTTCTGTTTGTGTGTTTGTGCGTACCGTAGTTAGTGTGCAAGTTTCGACCCGTGTTTCTCCAAGCTCGGGATTTCTATCGAGCAGCCCTTTGGATAGGGTCAGTGTGGGTAATAAATGCACATGGTAAAAACTGAACAGCTCTCTTAAGCCGGTATCTGAACCCTTGACCTCGACATTGCGATTAATATCGTCTCAGGTGTTTGTCATGATCTCATATGAATGGTCACGTGCAAGTTTTTGGTTCAAATACCAGCTCCAGAAGGGTGGGCAGTTTTAACCATGTGCATTTATACCCACACTGACCCTACGAAGTAAATAATTATCACCTCAAAACACCTTTATCCAAGGGTCGACCACTTCGCTATTCCATGTCCGCGGCCCAAAATATTCCAAAATATTCCAGATATTCCAAATATTCCAATAAATTTAGAGTTAAATTGGTAAAATTGCGAGGAAGCGTGAAAATTTCGGGAATATTGTGGAACATAATCTATAATTTTTTATAAATATTCCAAATATTCTTAAATATTCCACATATTCCGAGTATTCTATATATTCCAGGGATTAGAATATATTCCATGACCTTAGTGCCGAAACTAACGATCAGCTTTGTCAGTAAAGGGTGAAATTTAGGGGGGAAACTAGGAATATTTGGAATATATTCCATTACCTGCTCTGAAATATGCCAAAATATTCCATCGGAATATATTTTATGTACACAAAATTGGTTGAGTGGTTGACCCTTGCCTTTCCCTTAAAATATTGGTTAAAGCATATACTCTGCGTGTCTTACTGTTCCCTCGGTGGCCCCCTGCAGATTAGCCCAGTGCCCGGGGGCGAGGCAGACAGGCATGAGCAGCAGAGGGAGCTCCAGCTCCAGCAGCGCCACGTCAGACTCGTGCAGCGTGACGCGGTCAGCGCGCGAGGACGGCGGGCAGCGCACCGCCCGCACCTGTGTGACGAGCCTCCCAGGGATTAGACGTTACGGAGAGCACTCTGCTCTCACGATAATTCACCATTCTGCACTTTCTTTGCGTTGCTTCACAGAGATATTCCACTATGACTGAAAGTGCGATAATTTGTGATGAATCACCAAAGTGCAACACTGTCAAAAAAAGTTTTGTAAATTTATAAAGGAGTGCTGTCAAAAAAAATTGCCGAAGAACTTCGTAAATTCACAACGCTTTGTTTTTCCTGCGCATGTGTTTTAATACAGGTGTCTGCATTTAATGGGTGTGATGTTAAAGTTATCTCAAAATAACAAGCTAAAGATATTGCATAGAATTTTTGTCAATATTCCCTCAGAACAAGTGTTGTGAATTTACGAAGAATCTGTTGGAAAATTTCTTTTGTAAATTTACAACTTTTTTCTCGCAGTGTTTAGACACCAGCCAACAGCCCTACTCCTGGTATAGACACCAGTCCACCCCACAGCCCTACTCCTGGTACAGACACCAGCCCCCTACTCCTAGTATAGACACCAGCCCATAGCGCCCGACTCAAGGTGTTGGCCCGACTCCTGGTTTACACGCCAGCACACAGTCCTACTCCTGGTATCGATGCCAGCCCACAGCGCTACTCCTGGCATACTCCAGCCCACACCCCTACTCCTGGTATAGACACCAGCCCATAGCCCGACTCCTGGTTTACACACCAGCCCACAGTCCTACTCCTGGTATAGACTCCAGCCCACAGTCTTACTCCTGGTATAGGTGCCAGCCCACACTCCACTCCTGATATAGACGTCATTCCATCCACAGGCCTACTCCTGGTATAGACACCAGCCCATAGCCCACAGTCCTACTCCTGGTATGGACGCCAGCCCACACACGGTAAAAACGATCCATTTAAATTCAAGAACAGGTGGATTTCAAGGATGGCTATATGCTTTAAAAGCCTATAAGGGGCTGTCCATAAATTACGTAAGGCTCTTAGGGGAGGGAGGGGGTCCACACATATCTTACGGTCCCATACCAAAAGCATGGTGAGGTTAGGTTATTCGTCTTACGATAGGGAGGGAAGGGGTCAAAACGCGGCCAATTTTGTCTTACGTAATTTGTGGACGACCCCTAAGGATCCTTGAAGTCATCCACCTATCCTTGGATTTTCAAGAGCAGACATACTCCTGTTATAGACACCAGCCCACAGCACCACGCCGCACTCTTATGATACACAACGTTTGCCATTACTTTAAGCTCCGTGATGTTGCTGATCGAGATTTGACACGCAGTGAACGGCCAAACAGTGTCAGCCCCTTCTGGGCCTCGGCAAAGAGGCAAGCGGGGCCGCGGGGCCCGCTGCGGGGCGAGATGGAGTGGGGCGGGGCGGCCATCATATTGAGCCCCGTTACGCCTTAATCCCCTCCCACTCTTGTCAAATGATCAGATTTAATGCAGAGGTGGAGGCGATCGGCACGCCCCCAGCGGCCGCAGTACGCTTCCCTTGGCCGTAGGCGGTGCACTGGAAAAAATAAAAAGACAAAAGAAAAAGCTCCAACTGAAGTTTTGAAGTATGACTATGAAGTACGCATTAAAAATTAACTGCTTTCGTCGGACAAAATTCTTCCAAGTGGGAGCAGCCATCGAAGTGTTAGGACGAATTTGCTGTGTTTGGTGATTGTCAGAAGCAGAAAACTCGTCTTCTTTCCGTTGACGAGAAATGGAGATAAAGTTTGGTTAGGAAAGGACTTATATGAAGCTCAACCCAAGAGTAGAACTTGTAGCACTTGTAGCAAGCAGGATCACTCCTGATGATGTCGACTAATCCCTTGCCCCCCCCCCCCCCCCCCCCCCCCCCCCACTGCGGTAGTGTTGAGATGGCTTCACTAACTTCGGTGCGCTGAGTCATTGTCGCGTTAGGAGGAATGTGGAGCTTCAAGTTCATGGTGACGATCCTCCGCATAATCCTCGCACTTCAATGAGCAATACATTAAACAGGCAGGCGACGCTTGTTCTTTGAGTTGGGGGGAGGGGGGGGGGGGATGACTGTGGATTTTCAAGGTCGAGGTGACGATCCTCCGCATGATCCTTAGTGAGCAATACATTGAACAGGCTTCCTGTTCCATCCAAAAGGAGGTAGCTTTTGGCGTAAGTGCCAGCAGAAGGTAATTTCGTCCTTGACCTTTGGCTGCAGGGAGGACGCTGCTAGTGCAAGCGAGCCTTGTTGACGTCGACACTGCCTACCCGGCGCAGCAGGGCTAATTAAATTGCCAACCAACGCGAGATTTCTTGACTTCCAGGCAATTAGGAGGGATTTGCCTTCCCATTTGGAGGGGCAGGGGAGGTGGCGAAATTGAAAGTGCCCCGCAACGCACGCGCAGGTGACACGGGCACCTGGCTCTGGAGGGGAGGGGGAGAGCATGGGGAGGGGCGGGGAGGGATAGGGGAGGGGAGCGGAGGGGGAGGATGGGGATGTTCTAGCTGACGTGAGGATTAGCTCGGAGGAGCTGGGAGTGGTGGCAGCAGTTGGGGCTTAGCCGCGAAGGCTGGCCCACTGGCCTGCCAGTCTGCCTGTGCCTGCTCGGCCCTTCCTGCCATGCCATTCAGTTCTCAGTCCTACAATGTCCTATGACCTAGCTAGCTCTCAACTAGTGGCTCTCGAGCGAAAAACAAGTTCATTGGTTATCACGAACTATTTCCTGGTGAACTTTTTCTAAATCTTATTTGACTAATTAATTTCTGTTCATTTGACGTAGAAACATGTGACCGATAATAATTGTAACTTACGCTTCTTTTGACAAATTAATAATCATTTGTCAAGTTTTTTCGTCATAGTCTTGACTTTGCATACGATAGCGCTTCCCGGCGCTTCCCAACCCGTGGGTCGCGGTGTCTTCGGCATAAAAGAAGCTACACGCCCGCTTTTCGGGTGACCGGTGGGTCGCGAACGCTCATTTCGGGCGCACAGTGGGTCGCTAATCGAAATAGGTTGGGAACCACCGGCATATGACTTAGCCTGACGAGAAATTCGTCAAGCGCCTGAAGATTCTTAAGTGCCCGATGAGGAAAACTATGTAAAAACTAGAATTGGTGTTCCAAAACTGTCCAGTTATTCATACTTTTGGGGTAAAAGATTTAGAGTCCTTTCTTGTCGCAATAGCTGTTGCGAAAGGCATGGATGCCGATCGAGGCTATTCGAGCTGTGGAGTGCATGGCGTAACTTACTTGCGTTTTTTAACTTCAAATTCTGAAGACTTTTTTTTCAGGCTTGAACTATGTTCAATTTACCAGCAAAAATGCTGTCGCGTTCACCACTTTCACTCACTGTTTTAGCCAACCAGGATGGGGCGGGGCGGGGCGGGGCGGGGCGGGGCGGGGCGTTAAGCCTCGAGCGGACATGTCAGGGGGTCGCAGAGGTGGAGCAACGCGCCAGTAGCGAGGTGCTGTGGCGTACACCCGCGTGTGTTCACGCAGAAAATAAAATAACAAAAATTTGCATTTCAGATGAAGCGCTCGTGTGCTGTCCTCCCTCTCTCCTTGTGTGTGCTTGCTTGTGTGTATGTCAGCGTGCGCCTGGCTGGCTGGCTGTACAGCATAGCGTGGGCGTCCTGAAGAGGAAAGGGGGGAGGAGGAGGAGCGGGGGGGGGGGGGGGTACGGAATGAGAGAGAGGAGAGAAAGGTGGAGCCGCCTGGAGTTCGGTACATCACAGGATTTCCATTGCTAATGCTCTGATAGACGCTCGCTAATTGCCTATCTCCGCACGCGCTGCGTTGTATCAGTGGTGGAAATGGAGTGCGAAGGTAGGCGTTCAAAGGAAGCCGAAGGGAAAGATGCCTGCGTTTGGTGTGCGAGGAGTCCCGCCTACCCTCGCGCGACATCATGGCGACCCTGCTCTTGAAATTACGGCGATTTACCATGATTTTTTACGGTACTTACCGATTACTTGAGATTTTAGTCTGGTAATTTTTGACCAAGTGACCGAAATTACCATTATCGTTCATCGTAAGAAGAAAATTGCCAAAAAATATAAGTACGGGTAAAAATGTTAACAGCAATTTTCTGTGGTATTGACCTTACTTCAAAATACGGTGGACCCACTCAGCAAGCTACGCATTTGCCCTGCGAAAAGATGGCCCAATGGACAATAGTCACCACGGAAAGAATCTTTCCAGGATTAGGTCGTCGAGTGGTGTTGTGTGGTCGCCTGTTGTGTATGGATAAGCGAGGCCATGCACTCGTTGTTCTTTGTATTGAACGTGCACTTATTCAAGTTTCGTCTTATCAGTGTTAAATCGTAATAAAGAAAGTACTTTGTATTACGTATGCTTAAAATCCTAAGTTAGTTAGGTACAACGCATTTTGTTTGCATTGCAAAGGATTCGCTTTATATTACAAAAAACCAAAATCCGTTGTAGCGTTACAAGCGGTTTTCGTTTGTTATATGAAGCAAAGTCTTATACTTTCTGACCTAACTCTCGCCTAATCAGGTACCAAAACTCCGTCATAGATATTAGGGAAGAAATAGCGCGGCACACACCAGTGAACTCGATTATCTGCTTATCCATGATTGGCCATCGTAGGTGAAGGAGAGAAGGTTTAGCCTTTACACGTTCTTGATAGCGAAGAAGAGTCAATAACATCCTTTATTAATGTATGCTTCCTTGAAGTGATTCGCCAAAATCACCCCAATTAACGGCCCACACAGAAAAACCAAAACCGAGATTCTGTGGCAACCCAACTCAGAAACCAAAGGGTTGAAAAAAAAATTGTTCGTCATTTTGAGGCCTATTTCAAAATGCGTTTTGTGGCTTATTGATCATTTTTTTTAATAGGATTCAAAATTATCTTCAATAATGATTTTTCACCATCGTTTCTGTGTCAGGCTCGGTCAGGCTGCCCCAAAATCTGGGTTTTACTTTTTCTGTTCATAGCATTTTAAAGAGCGCCTTGTCCTCCTAGTTTGGCTGATTGCACCAATTTACCCAGCTTTTCACGTACCCTTGTCGCCACACTGTAAAAATTCGTCGTCACTTGACGACAAAATTTTTGACGACGTTTTCATCTGAGAAAAATGACGACAAATCCGTGTCAGTTAACGACACATTCGTCAATAAATGTAACGAAAGAATCGTCATACCGGTTCAAATCTGCTATGCATATTGTATGAGTGACGACAGTGTCATCAAGCGCTGTGACGACACTGTTGTAAAAAAAAACTAGCCATGGAATTGTCGTCAAAATGGCGACTAAACTTTTTTTTACAGTGCACAGCATGGGAAAAGTTAGACTGAACCAGCTGTACGTATGTAACGAACGTTTTGTTCTCTTCCGCAGCTGACGGAGGCGCTGTCGTACCTTCACTACACCCACCACATGCTCCACAGGCACGTGTGTCCGGCCTCCATCCTCGTCAACAAACGCGGCGTCTGGAAACTAGGCGGCCTAGAGTTCACAGGTGGGTCAACGAAATACTTCACTAGATGTTTGCTTCTCGTCAGGAGGGAGCTCGCAGTTTTATCAACCAGTTAGAAGAATGAGGATGAATGGACCCTCCCCACTCCCCACCAAAGAAGCTGCTTCGTGAACGAGCTAACTTTTTTGTTTAAATTAGGTATTGCCCTAATGTTAAAGCTGCCACCGGCTAATTCTGTTCTGCTGACCATTTCTAGAGTACGAGCTAATGTAAAACGAAAAATCTACAGTATTTTACAGTCATGCTAGAATTCAGGTCTGCAGTTACATGTTCGCACTATGGCTGATTTGACAGCTTAAGGGTTAGCTTTAGGGAAAAACATGAAGATTTTTAGACAGCTCAAGCAGAGACCGTTTTTAAGTCCCGTTGCTTGTCTTTTTGACTTCAATGAACGATTCTTATTCGAAATAGAAGCTGGCTTATTTTCGCGAACTGCTTCTCCTCGTTGCTAACCTCAGCCTTCACTAGACGCTTCTATTACAGTAGGTCGTTATGAAAGTTTACGAGTGTTGTTCCCCGCAAGATGCAAACATGTCCGCTCATGTGACGGTTTCGCAGCTGAAGCTGAGGCTGTGTGGCTACGTGTCTCGTGGTCGTCTCTTTCATGTAGATGCAGAGTTTCGACATGTTCCACCCGCCAACCCCGTGTCCCGTCCCACGCCCATCGTTAGTCCTGGCTCCAGGGCAGCAGGCTGCCTGCCTGCCTGCCTGCCTGTCTGTCCTCCGAGAGGCATAAGCTTTAAGCATTTTGTGAATACGTGAGAATAAGGAAGCAGTTATTATCACTCTTTCCCCAACGTCCCGTCCCACCCCCCCCTTGCGCTATCTTATGGCCCTCAT
>CABIKL010001320.1:0-15912 GCA_902196195.1 Aptinothrips rufus | reverse complement strand
CTCTTTTTTCATAATGTGTGACTCCTTCACAAACAAAGGAGTGAAAGAGTGTGTGTATTAGAGGGAGAGAGAGAGAGAGAGAGAGAGAGAGAGAGAGAGAGAGAGAGAGAGAGAATTTGAAAAAGGATAAGTAAAATTAGGATGTCGTTCCTCGTTGTTAGGGGACGTGTGGCCAAGTGGTCGGCGCTCGCTCCCCTCGCCGCGTTTGTTCGTCCCGCTCTCATGTCGAAAGTGGCAAAAATGATGGGGTTGTATGCCAATCAGCGTTTGCACTTTTTTCCTTGTCTTTTCTCTCTCTCTCCCTCGCCACTCTCGCGGCTCTCATCTTGTTGTTTTTGTGTCCACCCCGACCCAAGTGGATGTCTGGCCTCCTCCCCCTTCCCCCTGCTCCTTCCGTTTGGACACGGGGCCGATGGGCCCTGGGGGTCCACTCAGCAAAACAATGCCGCCGCAATTTTTTCCTGCTCCCTTGTTCCGCTGGCGGTGATTTGTTATTACACGTGCTCTGCTCAACAGGCAGGCAGGCAGGCGACGCCAGGATCAGGTGTGCAGTGGTTCATCAGACTCCCATTCAAAGCACTGCGCCTTGACAGAGGCTAGCTCGGCCCGGCCAGCCAGCCTCGTGCTCTGGTCGAGCTCAAACTCGTCATATTCCTACTCCACCACCATGCACCTCTCTCGGACTGAAGGCTTTAGCGCCACGCCACGCCACGCCACGGCTGGATTGATTAAGTTACTCCCACTGGATGTGGTGCGTAGCGGAGCCAAGTTTCAGCTGCCGCCGCGAGAGCTGGTTTGAGCACGACCCCGGCGGCGGGGTGGCGGTGCGGAGGGTGTGGGGTGGGGGTCGGATGTGGGGGTGGAAATGAAGATGAAGGGCTCCGGCCGACTTCTCTCCGTGTCAGGTTGGAAGCGGATGACAATTAGAATTGGGCGCGACATCAGAGGTCAAGCAGGCTGTAGCCACAGCTTTGCTCCACGTGCCGCCATGTTGGACTGCCACCCGTATTTTTCGCATTGAGATTCTCTCCAGCCTGAGATAAACCTTGATTCATTCTTTAAGTTAGGCACCGGGAAGCTCTGACCGAAATCTAATTGGCTGGCGTTACGTTTCTGTGCTGCGAATCGTGCTCGTCGAGGTAATACATATTAATAGATTAAATTTGTCCGTCTGTCTTTGGAATCGTTGCGATCAGCGCTACAGCTCCCCTTTCTCCGCAGAAAGTATCAGTATTCATAGCTTTCTGCATAAAATATGCAGAAACAATCTGGGCCGCGCGGCCATCCGTCTGTACGCGCGACGACAGTCATCTTTCCAGGGACCGTTCTGTTCTACTTGTTACTCCTTCTCCCTTTTCTTGACCCATTTCAGTTTGTCGTGCGGATGAGCGCGCGGCTCCCGGGGTGTGAGTTGTCCAGTGCATGCTGGGTAACAAGTGCTGCCCCGCCGCTGTGTCGAGGTGGCACAATGGGCCTCCAGGTAGCCCCGCCCAGTCCCGCCCCGCTACGCTGTGACCTTAGCGACTTTCCTCGCTTCTCAATCTTTGTTCTCACTCCAGGACTCTGCTCAAAATTTTCAGCTGTGCTCTTACAGGAATCCTTCCTCTGTAATACATGCGATTTTCAGCAGCAGTGCCGTACGGAAATAAGTCCTATTACACATGTGTTTGCGCATTATGTAGGAACCATCTGTAAGGTACGGCTGCTCAAATCGGGCTGTATCATTGGAAAGGGCAATCCAAATCGTGTTTAAGGAAATGGCACAGCAGGCTGCTAGTTACCAGCCTGGGACCGAAAGGGTGCGCGTGGAAGGTCGGGACCTGGTCGGGTATCGCCAGTCAAACTCAATCCCTGGCTTTAAACTGATCGAGTGCTGCGTAGCCTACATCTGAATGTATTTTGACGGTTCAGGACCGTTGATCGGATCCCCTTGATCCGCTGACACGATTCCCGCGTGAGTAGTGTGTCCCTGCTTATCCGATTTTAAGCCCCTCCCCCTTCCCCCGCCGCTACCCCCACTCCACAACCCGCTCCGGCTCCCCAGCAGCGCCAGCTGCCTTGGATCTCTCTCCTTCATGGAAGTCCTATTATATTCACGGTCCAGTAAACAAAAGGAAAGCGAAAAACGGAATGCGCTGTGTCCGCTTGGTCTGCGTGGAGCGAATCATACGAGTTTCCCTGCTCAGGTGAGCACTACCCCTCGCATGGGGTCTTAAAAGCTTGTTAGAGGTAGTTACGAATTAAATGGACGCTTGCACACACTCAGCTGCAATTATTTCACTCGTGAAGAGTGGGTTAGTTACGCTGTTGTAAACGTCGTTCCGACAAACAATTGAATTCATCTCTGAAATTAGACTAAATTTTCTTCAATACTCCATTCTTTTTCTTCATTTTCTGTTCATTTCTTTTTCGAAATCGTTCTTTTGTGTGGCTCTGGAACTCACATGGCACTGTGGTGAGAGATTGTTACCGGCGGCTGTGGCTGGAGGGGGACAGTGATCGGCCACAGGGAGCCCCACCTGCCCCTTCCCCGCTCGGCTCTTTGTGCCTTTCTCCTTTTCTTCTTTTTCTTCCTGGGTGTTCTTGTGGTGAGCTCTCCCTGCGCCTCACCTTGACTAGTGCCCTGCCCTGCCCTGCCCTGCCCTGCCCTCCCCTGCCCTGCCCTGCCCTGCGCTCGTATAATGGCCCAATTTCCGGACAACGTGCTACCAATCAGCCAGTCAGTTCCACCAGCAACTATTAATTGGCTTGCTGAGTACGGCTCAACACGCCAGTACTTGAAGGCTGTGTACGTCTCTCTTTCCCAAAACTGCTGTAATGTTCTGAGGCATCGACACGACACGAAATCTATCTTTGAAATTGTGAACCTCATTTGTTTTAGAATGAGTCGAGCAGCAAGAGATTTAGAATGCTTGTGCTGAACCGTCTATGTCGAAGTGTGAGAAACGAAAGAACATTACCCTTTTGATGAATTTTCAATTTTATCGATAATAGTCAAAATGATTGGAGGTTTTGACTTTGATGATGCTGTGAAGCGGAGTGAGATTTTCTTTGCCACCGCTTTGCCAGCATCTGCCAAGAAATCTTCTCTGAAAGGGTTAGCTCGAAACCGGAGCCTACTTTGAATTTCAGTTCTTTTCCTGAATTTGGCGTGGCGCCACGCTCGATGCTTCCAGTGATAGATAGCGCCATATTTAGACGAGGCAAACTTGTAAGCCGCCTTCGAATCCTGAAGATATCCGTACCGAAGAGTGCTCCTTGATGCTCGGGACTTTTGTTTGATGCTGATGGCCAGTAGGGGTAATGGCGAAGCTTGGCTCATCAGAAAGGGCAAGCGAGGGGGAGGCTATCTGGCCGGGACTACGCTACGCACGCAGGCTGGGGCGTGGCGTGGCGTGGCGTGGCGGGGCATGGCATGGCGGGGAGGAACAGTCGGTTGTGAGGCACAGCGGGCGCTTCCGACAAGTAAAGGGAACAAGCTTGCATAGCAGAAAATAGAGGGCATGATGGTGCCTTTTACTGGCCGCCTTGCCGTAAAGAATCCATAGCAGCCATTGGGACGGGGTGTGGCTCGGTTGCTCGGCTCGACACGGCCCGGTAACACATGCGCGCTGTGAGGGGAGGGGAGGAGAGGGCGGTCCAGGGCGCTGGAAGGGAGAGAGGGGCCAGTCGCCACGTGAGCCCGTGCCGCCTGATCGGCTTGAACTGACTTGGGAAGCCTTTGAGTTGCAAGTCCGCGGCGTAGCACTTGAATAGCTTCAGAAGGTCCACAATGCCATTCGGATTTCCGGGTCAGGAATTTTTTTTGGAAACATTGAAAACTAGTAAAGTCGTCTTCATCAGAAAATTGCGGATGTGTTTTTCAATTTTTGCAGAAAAATAACAGATTAACTGGACGAATTTTCACGTTTCTTTAGATATGCTGAAACATAATGGAGAAAGAACCGAAGGCTTTGTAACTTTTCCGTCAAAATTGAAGACCAGTAGGAGACCAAAGCAAATATTTTAGTAATTTTCGGAACACTTTCCAGTTGGGCGTTCACTGTCGCGGCCCATATTTCGTCCACACCAGTGACGGCGACTGCTCTCCCCATGCAGTCCCTCTGGCTGTTGGAGAGGGATGGCGGCACGCTTCCGCACCCTGCTGGTCGCCGGCATAATATGTGTCGAATAGCCGTTCCTCAATACATATCGGGGCGAGCGGACAGAGCGGAGCGGCCCGGGGTGCATATCAAACAGCGGGAAATCAACATAACAACGGCCGGGTGGGCCGGGCCGGGCTGGGCAGGCCAGATGAGTGACCTCTTCAAATCCACATTTAATTACTCGCTGTAATTACTTTTTCTCTCAATGCTGCCGCTGATGGCGCTGCCGGGGAGATCGCCGCTACTTCAGAAATTGTATCGCTGTACATTAAAGGGGTAATAATATTAAGAGAATTAAGATATAATCGGCATAAGCAAAGCCTCGTGGACAAACACTATTATTTGTTGTTAAACTTTTTTCTTTCAATTTGAAAACTATTTCCCGCCTTTAAGGGGTGACGGTTGCGTGCTACTTGCCTCAATCATACAGACAGCTGCTCTGCGCTCTGTGGCTCCTCCACTGCAAAAGAGAATTCTGTACATTTACGGACAAACAACTGGATGGAACAAAACTTGCCGGTGGTCCTCCTTTAATTTATTTGTAGTGCCTAGGAAAGAGTTTGCCATATCGATCGTAATTATTTATCCGTGATATTTGGCAGTGTTGGTAAGGTAATTTTTTGTCATGAGCTACAGGTCCAAAATGAATTCGACCAATTAGACTAAAACAATAGTATTCTAATCATATATGGCGTTAAAGTTTATTGCCGACAACCTTCGTCAACTTACAGCACGTCTCTTACAGTGTTGTTGTGGTGCCGTTGTGCACCCCTCACGTTTGTAGCAGGTCCTGTGGGACCCCTAATCACCGGGAGGCAGCTGACTGCCTGTACTGTACGCCCGATCCAGGTGGATCCAGGTCAAATAAGTGGGGCAGGGCAGCTGGGCTCGCCTCGCCTCTCGTTGCCTTGCCTTGCCTCCCCCTACCTAACCTTGCCTTGCTGGCCGGGGGGGGTCGTAGGTGGCAGTGCGCCCTAGTGAGTCAGCAAGGGCCGAAGCTAAGCCCCCCCCCCCCCCCCCCCCCCCCCCCCCCCCCCCCCCCCCCCCCCCGCCTCGTCGCATCCCGCCCCTGTACTCGAGGGACCAAGAGGACGTGGCAGCGAACTGTCACCGACTTCATTCTGATAAGGAATGTAGCCACCAGCTTTCGAAAAGTGTGATCAATGTCACCAACTTTTGCGTCTAGTAAAAGTTTGTCAAAGGAAAAAAACTGGAATAAGGCAGACATTATTTTCTTGTGAGGGTCCAAGGCCGTGGTATTAGCTAACCACTCTAAATGGCAAGGTCAACTTGAGAAATATGTGTGGCGTGAACTCTTCGCTTATGGGTCGAGTAATCACAAAGCTTCTTATACTTTATGAGAGAGCGCTGAGCCTGCTCCTTGTGCTGAATGGGACAGGACAGGTGGGATGAGTTGGATCTGCCTTTGACCTTGGCAACGTCTCAGCCAGACTCTTATCTCGCGGGGGATCGCTTGCGTCAACCTCTGTCGTCTGCTACAGCCGGGGCGGAATGGGCCGCCATCCCATGACGTCACTAGAGATATGCACTATTAAAACCTTACAAAGGATTTCTTCGTCTTACGAAGAACTTTAACCATACGTAAGCTTACGAAGAGTTTTCTACGTAAGAACGTAGAATTTTCTTCGTATTACAAAGGATTTTCTTCTTATTGCGAAGAATCATGCTTTGTAATACGTATGCTTTAAATCCTTTGTAAGGTTTTAACAGTGTGTCAAGAGAAGAAAATAAACACCCGCCTGCACCCAGTATTTGATCATCGCACTTTTACGGCAATGAGAATGTCTCTTGACTCGAACTCACTCAGAAGCACTACAAATTCTTACAACTCTCTCCTCTCGTGGCCTCGGCTCGCGAGTCAGCAGCTACGACCACCTGGCCGGCCGCTTTCATCAGGAGGGCCCCTAAACCTATTGCGGGATGGCCCTTCCCTTCCCTTCCCTTCCCTTCCCTTCCCTTCCCTTCCCTTCCCTTCCCTTCCCTTCCCTTCCCTCTTCCCTTCCCTCTTCCCTTCCCTTCCCGACGCCACGCCGACAAAGTCCCCGCTCCCCATCGAAGAAAGGAGAAGAGTGTGTGCAAGACGAACAGAAGCAGCTTCCATGTGAAGCGAGCAGCGTTCCCAGGTCGGACTGGAGAGCTTCACCGAATGGATTTATTCCATTCCAAACAGTTGTAGGCTTGTTATCATTATTTCAGGAGGAAAGAGCAGTTAGGGAAAAATAAAAATTGGAACA
Organism: Aptinothrips rufus; assembly: GCA_902196195.1. Classification (NCBI taxonomy): domain Eukaryota; kingdom Metazoa; phylum Arthropoda; class Insecta; order Thysanoptera; family Thripidae; genus Aptinothrips; species Aptinothrips rufus. The sequence continues at coordinate 9,512 of CABIKL010001320.1, read as the reverse complement.
TGCCCCAAATTAGACCTAGCTCGAGAGTTCGGAAGAAAGCAATCATGAGAAAACTACATTAATTTACCACGTTTTTCTTGAGCTCCTTAAGTACAGTATTCCTTAGCGAGATGAGTTCTGTGGCCTGAGCCCCGTATGACACACAGTATGGCGGCTGAGAGCCGCGTGCAAAGACTCGGGTACGTTCATGGCCTCTCGGAGCGGCGCGGGGAAGGAGGATTCGATGCAAACTCTGCGATAGCGGTGTCAAACAAGAGCCCCACTTCGTACACCACCCCCCCCCCTCCCCCTCCCCTCACCCACTCCGCCCCGCGCTGTGGTGAGCCCAGCAAGCGCCGTCCCGCCGACAGTCCGATAAAAATGTCGGCCCGTTTCATCTTTGGGGTTTAGTCTTTGTCTGCCATACCTGTTCGGGACGCGGGAGCTCTGCCCAGTAGCTCGCTATCTGACTTCATAATTTATTCAGAGCTTCATTATCTGAAATTCTTGGCAACACGAAAACTAAATCCGCCAATGGGTATCAGTTCGTGTCCCTGCTTTGAAACTGGTTCCAGGCGTCTTGCAAGCACGACGACTTGCCTGGGCTGTATGAGATATGTACTGCGATACGGCCGCCCTTTGTCCCGTAGAAAACCCTTTACGAATCCTGGCTTCCGGCCGTAAGGGATCCACTAAGCTGACCCTTTGAAATCACATTTCTGCCTGACTTGCGCCCCAATCTCCTTTGCGTTGGAGATCAAGGGTACTCATCAGCAACGAAAGTGCGTAGGCTAGAGATCCGTGAATTAATTTGTTGATGAGTGTTCTGGATGTAAGCCAATCGGCATAGGCCTCTCGCTCGGATGTCTCTTCTCCGCATAGCGTGCGTCGCTCATCATGGCAGTAATCACACTAAAGCTTTGCAATATGTATCAGAACTGTGTCTGCAACGGGACGTGGCTCGCGTCTGCGCACTGTGTCAACCTGCACAATGTTGATGCTGTTACGACGGATAGTAAAAGCCGAAGATTAGGCAAGGAGTGGCGATGAAATTTCACCGATGCATCGATAGACTCAGTTGCCTGAAGTCAGTGATGGTCGCCTGAAGGTTGCTGGTCAGCGTCTGTTATCAGCGTTGAGATAGGATGGAACTAAGCGCCTGCACTACTGGACCGCACACGCCCAGCCCGGCCCGGCCCAGCCTGACGCCTGTGAAGTCGAGGGTAGGCAGCCCTCCTGCACGCGTGCTACCGGGCGGCCTACCCACCGGGCGCTCGCTGCTCGCCGCCTCCCTCCCTCCGCGCGTTCCCATAATTTACTGCCAGAAAAATCTCGCGAATTTGCCTAGATAGTCGGCAATATTTCTCGCTGAATTAAAAATACGCGTAGCTTGAGCTGAATCACAGTGGGCTAGACATGTTGAAGTGTGTGTTTTCGCAGCGTTGGGCTGGAAAACAGCCTTGAGACGCGGATGCTGCGGAGGAAAGCGACTGCCGCCGTGTGTTGTGTGCAGGGCACTGGCTGGCGTCCACCTGTGCGGTGTGTGCTCGTCTGCAACATTAATTTCTGACACAGTGTGTGTCGCAATAGAAATCCAAACAAGACCCCTCTGGACCCTTGGACTTGGGTCGGGGACACTGCTGTCGAGGTGTTGGTGCCCGTCGAGGGAGGGGCGGAGAATCCACTGCTGGGTTTACGGCTGTGCCTCCTTTCCTTCCTGCCTCCGCTCCTCCCCCCCCTCTTCTTTTTCCAACTCCTCCCCCTCCCTCTCCGTCCGTGCCGTCCCTTTCCTCCTCCGCCCTCTCTGCCTGCCCCTCCCAGACGGCCGTAGGGATGCCGGAGATACACCGGGGGATACGAGTGGATTATGAACGGATCCCTCTCGCCCTACACAGGTGCGATTCGCTCCCAGCCAAGCCCATTGCAAACATACAGTCTGTCTCTATCTTACTGTGCTCTTCATCCCGCCTCTGTATGTGTATCTCTCTCGCCTTCGTCACCTTGCTCTCTTCTTCAGTTCCTGATCACATTTTTAGTTGCGGCCTCGTGAGCTGACGTCTTTGACCTCTTGAATTTGTGCGTCGGTATAACTTACCTGTGTTGGATCTCGTTGGCTAAAAACGCTCAGAATAAGAAACACCTCTGCTGGGGCCGATATTCCAAACCCACGATAACAACCTAGTCTTGTGAACTGTCTTTGTAGAAATACAGCTCGAAACTGGTCAACATCAGCCTTCATATTGAACCTTAAAGAGACCTAGGTTTCACCTTAAATTACGGACGGGTCAAAACATTTTTAACTTTGAGTCAATATGATATGGCTGTGTGCACTCGCCTCGTGGCCATGTTCACAGACATCCGGCTCTTTGCAGGGCTCCAATCACTCCCTCCCTCCACCCTTCCTCTTGTGCCGCCCACTCTGCGATCATCACTTGGCTCGAATTTGACTCCGTGGCCGGCTCGGGATGAGGGGGAGGGGGAGGGGGGGCGTTGGTCGGCCGTATCGCTTACCAGAGGATGAAGAGAAGCGGCCCGTTTAACGAGGTGTCCCCTTCAGCCGTTCCTCCAGGCCGAGGTGAAAAGTTTCACGCCCCTGTAATGAACGAGTTGACGCGGTGACGACACTGCCAGGGGGGGAAGGGGGGGCTCTCTAACGTCTTAATGTACGAGGGGGGTTGACGTGTGGGCTGGGGCGTGGCGTGGAGTAGCGTGTACACAGCTTACCCTCGTTCGTCGAGTCTCGACAAACTGCATGCCGCTGCGGCCTCCATATTCCGAGCAGGAGACGTGAACAAACGCCGTTGAGAAAGTTTGCAGGACAATGACAACCGATAAGGGCCTCCGGATATGCCATTGTGACGTGCATACTAACTTTTCCATCTGGTTTTTGCAAATGAGTTTCAATTTTTTTGCCAAGATATCACTTTTCTTTAAGGTCTTTTTAATTCGATCATCTATTGCACCCTAAGGATTTCGCTTTTAATAACGAACAAAAAGAAGCTCGACTAGAAAAAAAACCACAATATTTTTACAATCGAATTAAAGGCAATTGTTATATTTTTTTCGTCTTCTAGCCATTGACTCATTGCGTGTATTACAATAAAGTTATTTTAATTTTTAATTTCAACACAATTGTGAAAATATAATTATACTTCTTACTTTTATAGTACAACTGTAACGTAACATTAGATGAGCGATTAATCTTAATTCTTTCTAAGATTGACACAAAGTTGCTCCGAAAGAGCCTTCTCGGCACGGCTGCGGTACTTACATTGTAGCAGGTGCTGATCGCGGAGATGTAGGGCTCGGTGGGGGGGGGGTCACGTGACCGGAATGGCAGCACTACCGGATCTTGTTGCCAGTGTTCAGGTGTCTGGCAGGCGGAGATGTCAGGCTGTGGCGATAAGAGCGCCATTAGAGACATTAGCGGGCATTAGGGGGTGGCGGCGTGGCGCGGCGTGGCGGGTTAGTGCGGGGGGAGCGTATGCTGGGTGGCCCACCTTGAGGCGTGACACTTCCACCAGTACCTCTCTCCCCCCCTCCCCTTCCCCTTTCCCCTTCCCATCAGCCTCGCTTGTTTATGAAGGCTAAGTAGCTTACCTAGTCTCGCACGCCGCCTCATTTTGAGTCTCATGCCAGCCAGCCAGCCAGCCAGAGCCGTACCCTGAATGACATCTCTGTCGCACCCCCCCCCCCCCCCCCCCCCCCCCCCAGCCGTAGCCCCTCTTTGTAAAGTACCGTGTCCCTTCCAACCCCTAATTTGTCAACAACCCTCACGAGAGGTCGCTATCGCGGCGAGTGAGGCAGGGGTTGCATGGGGTTAGGTTCCACGAAGCTGAGTGCTTATTACAAGGACTGCATTCGCCGCATGATTAGTGGCGCTGTCCGTCAAGAGCGTGGTGCATTGCCCCGGGCAGGGGATGAAGAAAACTCGCGGATAAATAGATCGACGTTTTGAGTCGGCTTAATTTTCCTGTTTATTTCCGCCAGTTTACAAAAACAAATATTCAGCTAATATGGAAATAAAATTAGATTGTTTCGTCGGGTTTGTTTTATGCGTGTGTTGATCCAGCACTTTTATTACAAATTTCTCTGCCACATTTGAAAGATTTGAGCGTTTAGATTTGACTTTTTTTTTATCGCTCTTTGTGGGTTTCCTCTCGTGCGATAAAGCGCTACCTGGTCCCGCGAGCGCAAGTGGAAAGAAGGGCTCGGCGTCTGCTTCCCTGCCCTGCCGTATGATACCAATGAAAATTGGGTCATTTTTTGGTGCAGTATAAAAGCTGTAAAGCAGAAGGCTGTAAAAATGGTATGGCCGAAGAGAAGCTGGGCGGAGAGAAGGAAGGACGTAAGGCGTGGCGCGGCGCGGCGCGGGTCTGGACTGGCCACAAGACTGCGGCGGGAAGCCTCGGTAGAGGCACCACTGAAGGCGGAGAGGTTTTTTTTATCAAAAACGTGCTGCTTTGGACTGGATGTGGACTCAATGCACATACGGATATAGTGATCGTGTGTTCAGATGCTGACTGCATCGGAATAGCGTTTATTTCTTCACGTTTGTTCTCCTTCCAAACTGCTGACGCTGGGCTATCTGCCGGGCTTCACGTCAGTCTTGCAGAGAGGTGTCGGGCAGGGCCGACGGAGTCGTGCTGGCGTTCGGCAGATGATGCCGAGGCGCCGAGGCGACATGTGCCGAAGCGCGTTCGGTTCTTCCTCGGGGGATTTTACTCCACCCGCTGACGATAGGTAAACGTGCGGGCTGTGCTGGGGCTCGGGGATCGAGTCCTGAGGGGCTCTGCTTTGCAGGGCGTGGCGTGGCGTGGCGTGGCGTGGCGTGGCGTGGCGTGGCGTGGCGTGGCGTGGCCAGGCGGGTGAAGCCGGGCCACGTCACGTTAGACTGAGAGCGGGGCGCTCCGTGTCCTAAAGAACAATACGTATGCTGCACTGTGTAGACAGTACATCGAAAAGAAGGAGTACAGTAGCAGGAAGTACGCCTATCGCAGTACAGAGCGCGCTGCTCGCTGACATCAACTCCTTGTTCAACATAGAGCTGCCCGTCACTCAAGTCGACCAAGACCGCGCAGTGTGGAGCAGACGTGTCAAGTCCTTATTAGTTGTCGACCCACCTGGCTGTGTTCGGGATAGGGGGCTCATGATGTCTCATCAGTCCATCAGAGAGGCATCAGTCCTCTCAAAGAGAACCTCTCCATATCAAATAGTTCTTAGAGTGCAGACGGCACCAATATGTCAGACTCAGACAATCCTGACGTGCTCAGACAATCAACAGGCCGATGTACACGTTATCGCGGGTTCTCGTGCGCGCTCCATGAGGTGCTTTTCTAACCAGACCTTGTGACCCCCTGCTAGCGTGGAGCTTCGGCAGGACAACTCCTCACACCGTGGCGGCGTGGCTCGTCAACTGCACTTCTGGGTGGCTGGTTGGCTGCTGGCGGGCGGGCGATGTGGATCGTCATCTCATACCGCGGCCCACAATAAACACGGCGAGCTAGGCGCCCAAGTTTGCGCAGTAAGCTGGAAACGCGGCTGGCGTGAGGGGCGGGGCGGGGCGGGGCGGGGCGGGGCGGGGCAGCAACTCTAAAGCCTTCTGAATGCGTGTTCCGGCCCGTGATTACCACACTCCCTGTCTTACCCCATATTTTGAGGGTGGAATTAGTGGCACGGCGTGACGTGGCGTAGCGTAGCGTAGCGCGTTGAGGTCCAGCCTTGATTGGGAAACGAGTTGTGGAAACCCTCGTGGCTGCCCGTTGCCCGTTGCACGCGACAGTCCACCTGCTTTCATAGTCCTTTCCTCAAAAAAAAAAAGTTCACCTTGACAGTGGCTAACTGATGCTACAATTGAAATAAAAAGTGTTGTACGTTTAAATGGTTTTCAACTCCAGTTTTCTAAATTTTGCCTCTTTAAAAGTGTCTTAAATTTGAAGTCTGAAAATAGCGCTTTTTTAAAAGTATATTATGGTGTAATGCGTCGTGAACCTACAAAGACGTCTCTGTTTTGCCCTCTTAGTGACCTACGTGCTGCTTCTTGAATTTCTCCCGGATTCTGTCCCTCTACTCCTGCCTGCCCCCTGCAATCCCGCCGCCCGGCCCTCCCGCCGGCCGGATGATAGCAGGTCGCCCCGCCATGTCCAAGCGGTCGTAAAAGTGCAGCTATCCCTGGCGGTTGCTGGCGGGCCGTGGCGGCTCCAGGCTAAGATAACATATAGGATGGATAGAAACAGCGCAGAGCATGCTGGACATACAGGGCAGTGGCTTGCGGACCACACTGGGCCTGCTCCGACCTCTTCACCGCAAAACTCGAACCTTCGAATCGAAGGAGAAGTCCCTCGAATGTTCGAAGGTTCGTAGAATGTTCGAAGGTTTGCAGAACCAGTCGAATCGAAGGATTTTTTCCTTCGAATAGACGTTGGAACGGCGACGCAGACGGCAGTTCGAAGGAATAATTCCTTCGAATCGAATGATTCCACGAACCTTCGCATTTTCCTTCGAGCATTCCCTCGATTTGAAGGTTTGAGTTGTGCAGTGTTAGAAGCAGGGTCGGCGTGGGTTTGAGGGGTAGAGCGGCATAGGTCGGGCAGGCCGCGAGGCCAGTTCCTATCCCCACCATACTGTTTTAATCTATCCTATATATTGTCTTACCGTGGGTCCTGGTGAGTCCTGAAGGGTCGTGAGGGGTCGACGCGTAGGGCCGGGTTTGCCATTTTGATGACGTGCAGGGGTTGGTGAGCCAGCGCTGGTGAGCTGCAGCTGTGCTGTGGCCGTGCTGTGTGAGGCACGAAGTGAACAAAGCGCGCAGTGCGCTCATTCTGTCGCTCAGGTCCACGCCTCACCTCTACCTGGCTCACCTCTGCCCCAGACAATCAGGGAGCCAACTAACCTTCAGGCAACCAATCATCAAGGAGACGTCTCCAATGAAACCTGCGTGAATGTGTCGCTGCCACGCCCAAATGAACCCAAGCGCAATACTACACACAAGATGTAAGGCTTCATTCGGAGGCAACACAGTTACTCATAACAATGTTCGTTATGAATTGACCAAATGTCAATTAAATTAACTTATACCAACCTTGTTTCTGGACTCATTTGTGTATTATTCGTGTGACAGTGCGCGTCTCGTGTTGCAGTGAGGCCGCTGTACGCCAGCATCCTGCCGACGGACGGGCAGCCGCTCTCCGCACACAAGCCCATGCAAATGATGTGCCAATCAGCGGGCTCCAGACCCCCCGCCAGGATCACGTGGTGGAAGGACGGCCAGCGGCTGGAGAGCGCCCACCAGGCGGTAAGTGTCACCAGCGCGTCACTGCGCAGGACCGGGCTCCAATTCTTAAACACTTTGAAATTGATTATTAAGGAGATGCACTCATCATGGTCGCTTTTCGGGCCACCCATAATTTTCACAATTTTTCTTCGGTGCAGACCTCGGCCAGCACCTTTTGACAGCGGCTGACTCGCAGTAATAAGTCAAGCTGAATATGTCTAGGGTCACAAGTCTCACAAATTCAAATATCAAACAGTTGGTGCTTCGTGATTCAATTCTCATAGCTTGTTAAGGCTTCCCGAGCTTTCTTTTAAGCCAGGAAACTGTATGTAAACACAAACATTATGTGTTTCTCTTACCAAAAACAACACTATTATTTTATTTTATTTTTTCGATCGGGAATGCCGTTGTTACAACAGCAGTGTTAATTGGCGGCTGTTGTCTGTGTGACCTTCGCACCGCCTGCGGTGCCCTGGCTCAGCCTGGCTGCTTGCTTACCAGATTGGCGACGAGTCACCGAACAAACACGTGGCCCATCCCGCCCTTCGAATAATTTAAAAAAAAATAAAAAATGGAGCGGCAAAGAAATTCCCATTTTGTCAAACGCGTTTTTTCTAGAATAACGTTCACTATAACCTCAAACTCAATTTTTTTCGTTTCGGTTTGCCCGAGGTTTGCCAGTATGTGTGGCAGAGATTTGGCACCCGGCCTTGGCCTGCACATATTGTGCGTGCGACGTTTTGTTGTTATGTTGGCAGCCCTGCCTGAGTGTTTCCTTGACAGTGTTGGCGTCACTGGGGGGATTGTTCACGTCACGTGCGCAACATTCACGGAGGCTTCATGTGTTCATGCCAGGCGTGCCAACGTAACAATGGAGCCGGCTCGGCGTGGCGGGGTGCGTGCGGCGGGGTGTGGCGAGGCGTGGCGGGGCGTGGCGGTATAGGTTAGCTGCTGCGTGAGACCCGTGACAGTTCTACCAACCGTTAACCGATAGGCTAGCGAGACAGCGCCCCGATGACAGCCCACACTCGGTGTTCGCCGAGAAGAAAGCGTTCATCTCAACGTGTGATTCGCTTCGTGCTGTTATCACTTGCAATAACAAATATTGCTGCAGAGACATTTTCATTGAATGTAATGTAATCTCTTTAGTTAGGAGAGCGAGCGCCTCAGATGATGAGCCGGGAATTCCTGACACAGTCTCAGGCACTGGCTCGAGGCAGCCGCTTTCTAAACGCGCTGCATTCGCAGTCAAGTCATGAATTACTTCCATCCTCATGTGCGACTTGTGATGCTGGTCGAGGATCCAATCCGCGTCTGCACCGCCCTGCGCCGTGTCCGACCGCAGCAGACCGCTGCGGGGGGGGGGGGGGGGGGGTGTTTGCTGATCGAGTCGTGCTAGATGGTCGCCCCCACCTGTTTGCCCCACTTGAAGAAGGAGGGGAAAGGGGGGGGGTGGAGACTTGGCGGTGAGCTGTGGTGGCATCAGCACTGTGCGCGCTGGACTGGACTTGGAGCAGGAGAGACATACTGGAGGCGAAGTATCGGGAATACGTGCCGCAGAAACGTACGCTGGATTATGTTGGGTTGGATGCTCGGTGGAATGTTTTTATACGTAAACAGTCTCAGCAAAATTCGAGCGGTAGATACCTTCATGTATTCCATGCACCGTGTATAATTTATTACATTCTCAACTTTTTTTTTGATTAAGGAAAAAAATTTGGTGAAAGTGCTTCAACTTTCAGCAAAACTTGGTGCATTTTGACAGATATTGCAAAGACTCTGATGGGAAATATGAATTGTCACATTAGATTTCAAGTTATTCACGTGCATGGCCTATGTACATGGCTTTTAGATAGTTATTCATTCGTCGTCAAAATTGTATGGGGGATAGGGATGAGCAATAAATGGTGTCAATTTTCCATTCGAGGAAAGGCATGCGATCATTACCCGAAGAAACATGCGAAATAACGAGCCCTATCATGTGAAAAATTGATGTTCTACTTTCTGCCTTTACTTCGTCCCTTCCCTTCTTAACCAGCTCGGACACAAACACCTGTGAGCCGAAGTGGTCTGAGAGCTGATGCCAAGCGATATTAAGGATCCGTATCGATAAGTGACCGAGTTTTCCGCATGCTTGCCCTGTCGTGCTCTCGACTCGAACTAACTTAGAACCGCAACGGAAATTAGTGTCAGAGCTGTTCAAGGGGGCTTGTTACAGTGTAACACCTGACATCTGCGGTGGGGGGGGGGGGGGGGGGGG
>CABIKL010001319.1:0-15914 GCA_902196195.1 Aptinothrips rufus | reverse complement strand
TTGAAATTGTGGAAAAGTGGGTGCGTGGGTGGGGGGCGACGTATTAAAAGAGGAACATGGCAAGACGTGTCATTAGCAATACAAGCGATACAGCACGTTCAACGCACAAAGTAATAAAATAAAAAAACTTCCTCAACATTTAGCAACTCTTTCGTCCTGCACCCTCCTGCGTGCTGGGCGCCTGGGTGGTGGGCCAGCCCGCCCTGCTCGCCTGCTGGGCGGGCCGGCGTCCCCCTCCGCGGTCAGGCGCTCAGCACTCGGCTCCCAAGGCACTCGCAGTATCTCCCGAAAAGGCACAAAATTGAACTGAAAATTTCCACTTAAACTGAAAGTTTCCATATGAGCGAACATAATACACGCAGAGCCAACATAGAAACGAAGGGAAAACCAATATTTTCAGAGGTTGAGACCTATTCCGACATGATTAGGAAGCTACGAGACGCGCTTTTGAATGAAGCCTCTAAGTGACCTTCAAAAGTGTTTTTTCGGCGTTGGTTTCTGGGTCGGGTTGCCCCGGAATCTGGTTTGAGGTTTTTCTGTGCAGTGTGTGTCTCACACGGCCAAGTCAGCACGCCCCGCCCCGCCCCGCCTCGCCCCGCCCCGCCTCGCCTCGCCTCGACCAGCCGTAACCCACTAGAACTAGAAGGCCCACCAGCCGAAGGGAAGGGCGCTGCTGGGGCGGAAATCCGACTAGAAGTCTTGTCGCCTTCCACAAGGTTCTCTCAGCCAGCTGCCCATGGAAGTGGGCCGGTCCTGAAGGGAACTCAGGGCTGCTGGTGCGAGAACCTGTCATATGAGAGGCCGGGCAGGCTGGGCCAGTGTGAGATGGATGCGATATGGCTAAGCAGCCCGCACACAGATAAAACAAAACCCAGGTTTGAAGACGACGCAACTCAGAAACAAGACATTCAAAAAAAAAAAAAAAACGTTTTGAGGGTCATTTTGAGATCTACTTCAGAATGATCAGGAAGCTATGCAACGCACTTTGAAAGTCTCAACTTGACATTCAAGAGTATTTTTTTTTTTTTTTCTTTAACTCTTGGTTTCTGGGATGGGTTAGCTCAGACAGAATATGAATTCTGGTTTTTCGCTGTAGGTTTCAGTTAGGGTGGAAGGGTAGGCCACTCAGATGTGAAAAGGAGAATCCAGTAAGCAGAGCATCCTATAAACTTTTAAATAATCATTTGTCACTAACGTAATGCATTATTGAGGCAGGATTGTGACGAGATAGGGTTCAGGGCGAAACTTATGGCGTCGCCTCTTTTTCTTGTCTATGATTGTACACAGTCAAACTTGTCAATAAAAATAACGCCTTCATTCAAAGAAATATGAACCAACATACAGAAAAACAATCAAACAGCAAAGGAGCAGATATTTGTAAATGATATACCATAACGTAAGTTTTTGGCACACAGGAATGAGCGCTCTTCTACGCTGCCTACAGTGACTTAGTATGCAGACTCCTTTAAATAACCATCAGCCTCAAGATAAATAATCCTGTTGGGTTGAAGAGTATAATTGTAGTTTAATCTAGAAAACTATGATGTGAGGCAAGAATAATAATGTATTAAAAATTGAGATTTGAACAAAACGAAGAAAGCGTAAGTGGTGGTGGTGCATTTAGATAACGGCTAACCCAGAGAAAATTCCGGAAAATTCACTGCAGTATATATTGCAAGAATATGAAACCAATTCCAATTCAATAGCCTGCGAGTGGTCTAACAGATAAATTCACTCAACTTATACGGAGTACTTACCAGATTCATTTGAGCAGGATCATGTCCATCCACAATTTCACAACACGTAGAGAAAAACTTCCCAATTTCAGAGATTTGAACGCGACCGCCGAAAAATATAATTACGGAACAAATCAAAACGAACGAGGTAAATTAAATGTTTTTATTTACCACTCGAGCTAAAAAGACACTTCTCCACACCACTCCACTGACACTAGAAAGTCAACTGTTTTCTTCTCTAGAACTTTAATTTCGTCAGGATGAGAAATAGCGGAGAACGTTCAGTGTCAGACTGAGTAGCTGTTTATTTTTGTGTGGTGAATGCAATGACGATCACTATTTCCTAGTGCTCACTCAATTTTGTTCTGATTGCTCTCCAAAGATTTGATCAGAGCAGAATGTGGTTCATATGGATTTTGAGTTACATTGCACTTTTGGTGCAAATACTATTCATCGTTATATCCGTAGGTGAGGTTATAATTTTCTGCCACGGATTGCAGTCCCTTTTAAACCAAAAATATCTTATAGTAAGAGTGGGGCAATGCTGCAGCGGCCTGTTCTTGTTGTATTGTACCCTTTTTCTTCAACAATTTAAACTAATTCTCCGTTGGGAATACATGTCATTGGTTGTGTGTTGCAAAGCGGATTTACATTGAGACTTCCAATTTCTTTACAGCTGCAGGATTGTATTATCTTGCTGAAATCGTGGAGGAATATACAGTCGCTTCGAAGAAAGTGATTTGGTGGATGACTGTTGTGAGTAACGAATAATGGAATTCAAGCACATACTCTAGTTGAGTCTCGATTGACCACTAATGTTGCACGCTCTGTTGATTTCAGATTTCATTAGGAATATATTTAGGCTTTTTACTCTTTGAAGATTTTCCTGTATCAATGAATATATGTGGCATACTGGCACACCTGACCCATTTATTTATTCTGAATTCTTTCCCTGTGGTGGTTCTCAATTCACCACAGTTTTTATTAGCAATCGTTATGCTCATTGTTAATCACTACTTAGCCTTTAATTATTTTGGAAGTGTCTATCACCCATTCTCTGAGGTAAGCTCTGCACTTATGATTCACACATGATACAACAGATTTTCTCATGGTTCTCTTTTTAATGTCATGTTTCTTTGTAGGTCATAGGCTATTTCACGTTATGCCTTTGGCTCGTTCCATTTGCTCTATTTGTATCTCTATCAGCAAATGAAAATGTACTTCCAACTCATGCTGAAACAATACCCCTTTTAGGTAAGAGTGTCACTCATTTCCCATGCTTGAAATCTGGAGAATGAGAATTGTTTGCTCATAATTTTTGTTTGGTTCTTTTGGTTTACAGATAATGATGTAGTTAGCAACTATTTCTCAAGAAGAGGGAAAAAATATGGCCTTTTAAGCTTTTTCAACTATGCAAAAGAATCCATCCTTCCTCAAAGAAACAAAAAGGCTTTTTAGTCTTGCAAGCGAATGGTACAAATAGTTCTCTGCACCGCATTTTGTATACTTGTGGATTAATGTATTCATGAGAGCTCAGCTGTAGCTGTCTGATGTATTTTTAAATGTTTAAAACAATGTTGCCTGATGAAGTGTGCTATAATACATCCGATCGCCATCTGTTAGACATACTTTTCAAAAGTAAAGCAATAACTTATTATTTAAATGTGTAAAAAACTTAGCTGCAAAGTAACTGTTTTTCATTATTAAATTGTTTTATTTTGATACTCTAAGGTTCTGTATTGATACCAGTTTATTCTATTTAAGTTAAAGTACAAAAAGGCCCCTTGAGTAAGTCACATACTCATGTTTTCCCATTCAACTGTGATAATCAGGCTTTGAAAATGTCTATTTTCTTATCTCCCTTGCTGTAATGGCATAGTTCTGTCATTTTTTAAGTGTGTTTAATATCCCCATTGTAACAATTGTCATGTACTGAACTTTGATACTTCTTTTTACCAAAAATGTGTTGCTTTTTTAATTTTGTGTATAGCTGATTATGTACTTAAACTCAGTTTAAATCTTTAGGAAATGAGCTGGTTAGTCATAAGATGTGCACTTGTTTTTAAAGGCAGCTCGACCCTTCATTCGCAACTTTTCAATGGTTTGCCCTGTCGTGTTGCACTTAAAATCTGCTTTTTTTTTTTTTTTTTCTAAATGTAAGAGTCATTAATTGTACTAGTTAGAAACTTTATCAAATAATCCCTGCCAATGAATAAATGTCAGTCACTGGTTACATAAGTATCGTCTTTTCTTTGATCCTCCATGAATAGTCCTGTGTATCAAACGGCAACACGCTGATGCCTGCCTTCAATAGCCTCCTTGTATGCCCCATGATTTTAGCGTGGTAGAAAAGTGATACTCAGCTCAGCTTCAAGAAACAAGGATAAGTAAATTATTGGATCAACTCGTCATGCAATGTGGAAATGAAAATTCATCTTTTAGAGGAGGCATATTAGTTTATTCATCATGTTCTACTCATATAAACTCTAGTTCAAACAATTATCTCCTCAACAAAACAATTCAAAATAAAAATCAAAGATAAAAACAAAATGTAACAAATACCTAGCACCAAAAGCTTTCCTTCTTTTCTAAACAACTTAAATAGCACAACGGTGTAAAGTTTCCAAAATGTAATGTCTCTTTGAGCTTCTTTATCACAAAAACATAAATTTTGCATTTTTAGAGACTAATTTTGACTCTAACACGATGATAAGCATTACTTAGAACCCCACGCAAATTCCATATATTAGCAAAGCTCTCAGGCTGAGTATTATAGGATGAGTCGACAGCCTTAGCCCACAGCTCCACCTGAAATAGAATTTCAAATATAAATTAATGGACAGTAAAAAGTGTTTTCTAAAGAGATGTGGCAGGTATTCATACTTACTTCTTTGACCCCCTGAGGAACTGGCACATCAATAGACCACAAAGACCATCCCCAGTGTCGAGGTTCCTTCTGACTGTCTTGTGACGTTATATCAGCTGAATACCATGTCTTCCCTGAATCTGCAGTCACGTCCACCCTTACTATTCGACGTCCTCCTCCTGACCAAGCATATCCTGCAATACAATAAAATATTTTAAAAACTTGAGTTTCATGTATTTTAAAATAACTGTACATTGAGTCCAGTTGATTACCTTTCAAGCTCAAAGAACCATTTGAGTTCAACTTCACTACAGATCCAGAATCAGGAGAACATATCGCTGATATGACTGGTAGCTCTTGTATTGCTGGACTCTGTTTGAAGTCGACAGTATCCCAGTCAACACTTGGATTGAAACCCTTGTAATCGTTTTGCTGCCAGTGTGAGTCACTCTCCTGGTTCGAAACGATAATACGACCTAAAGTGAAAGAAAAACAGTGTATATCCACAACAATGACAAATAAATGGCCAAAACAGATAATTTTCTCCTTTGACTGCTTACCTAGCCATTTAACATTACGAGCACCTACAACTCCAGGCACAACAGCTCGAACTGGAAACCCATGATCTCTTGAAATAGGCTCTCCATTCATTTCATACGCAAGTATAACATCCCCTTTGGGATCAAATGCCTTTTCAAAAGGTATTGAGGCTCCATAGGGTACATTTGACACATCGGTATCCAGGCCTTCAAACTGTAGAAATAGGAATTATCCTGAGCTCATCAGAGACCTATGGCACATTTTACAAAGTTGTGGCTTACTTGAATATGCTGTATTGTAGGATCATTGTCTTTGACTCCAACGTACTGCAAAACATCACATAGTCTCGGACCAGACCACGTTGCATTACCAATAACAGCATGACCCCAATTCAGACCTTTCACAGGTTTAACCTGAAAGTGTATGATATATTAAACAAAATTTATGATTCAGACTCAAAATAATATGGACTGAAAAAAATATTACTGGAATATCACAAACCTTGGTCATTTCTCCTCGCCTGTTTCCAGCACACATTATTGCTGCTGTCACAGTGATCTTCTCAAACTTTGTTTTTAGGTCGTGGAGTGAAAGAGTGTATTCCTTACCCTTGAAATTTATTTCCAAAGTGTAATCCTTTTCTATGATCTCAGGTACAGGTAAATGATTTCGAACATAAAACAAATCACTGAAAATAGAAAAAGAGTACACAATAAATTTGGCACTAAAAATACAGGCAAGACATAAAATCTTCTTGAGTCTTACGTTGGTGTGATGAAATTTTCTGTGAGCAGAATTGGTGGTGGCTCAGCATTAAATGGTTTCACTGAAGATGGCTTCAAAGCCGGGTGTCGCCGAGGATCTTTTGCATATGGATCATCCATATTAGCTGTTGCTACAGCAGCTTCCTCAGCAGACAAATTTCCTGATCAAGAAAAGTCACAAATAACTTATCACATTGATAACAAAGCATAAGGCGACATTTAATTTCTATAGCATACCAATTCTATATTTTTCAAGGATTGAAAGAACATTTGGGTTTTTGTGAACACCATACAACATCCAAAATGGCTCAATGGAACTTCCAGCAGCCATTATAATTTTATCAGAACCTCCTGGATGTTGAGGAATAAAATCTGTGATATCATATACTCCTGTACCGTATGTGACCCAAATCCTGGTTTCTTTCGTTGTGTGCTTCATCACCTCATCGAGGGTATACAGAGGTAAGTCTTTCAATTTTGCATCCAAAGGATGTTTGGTAGGATCTGACTTGGCATGAAGCACGTGATTGTTTTTTTCTGGTTTAAATAAGAAAACGAAGAGCGATAAAGCAGTGAGATGAATACACATTAAATTCGAGATTTGAATTTTATATCATTAACATAGGAAATAGTCTAAAGTGCATTACCTTTAATAGAATTATAAAGGAGTGATCCTGATACCAGAACTGCTCCTGCAGCAAGAGCTATCTTTCTGAAATCTTTTGGATTGCCATTCTGAGAGCCATTAAATTTATAAGTGGAGAAACGTTTCTGTAACAAATCGTGATCGGTCTCCCCCAAAAATTGCACGAGGGGAAGAGATCTTCCCACAAACGGCCTGAGCAGAAAACAAAGAAAGTTTTAAAAACAGAGGATATGATATCAAATAGCATGAAAATCCAAATAAACACAAATTTTTACTCAAACATGCATAACCTCCCTGAATGTTTGAATTAAGTACAAGTTAAATAGCAATCATATGAAATTGGTATCAACTTACCAGCTTCTGCACAGTTTATACAAATCTATTTTGCGGAATGTCATATTGAGTCAAGTTTAATATTAGATAAAAGCTTCAGTTTATTTCCAGTTTCTTCTGCTATGGCTACCTGTCAAAAAATACCTGTTGAAAGATTTCGATGCCAACTCATCGTCATATCCTGAATGGCCTGAAAGCAAAGACGACCTAATAAGCTAAGGATTTCCTAACATCAAATTGAGATCATTATCATCATCGGTTTTCGAATCGCTGGTCGTCATGTGTGTGATGTCATGACTGCTTGCGGCCTTTGTTGTTTTTCTAACGGGGCACTACGTACCTAACACTTTTTCATCAAAGTGTGTATTTCTGCGAGTCGTTCAAATAACAAAAGTACGGTTGATTGCACGACTCGTGCAAATAAGTAACTGCTTGAGAGTCAAAGCCGCGAAGCCGTCGAAGACAAGATTGAACTGTCAGCTGTCATTCGCAGCGTTTGTGTTGTGATATTTCCCTTCGAAGAACAGACCTGTTCACCTGTGCATCGAAATGGCCGAAGGAATTTTCTCAATCTTCCCGGATGCACAAGCACGTGTAGGAGATGATGGACTCAAAGGTAATGATATGGGATGTCAACAGAATAACCAATTGTCTATGGCGCGTTGAGATGCCTATAATATCGTCCTTTTCTCCGCAGATGGTCTTCGAACTTCCCGGAAAAAAGCTCTGCGCGACGTAAAGAACACCCTCCAACCAAGGCATGCTGCTGGCAAGCCAGTAGGAAAGTTGAATTCTGGTCCTTCTTGTAATGCTCCAGCCAAAGACCTTAGCGTGGCTCCAACTCCCAAAAAAGCGTTGAAAAGCGCCTTCGAAATAAGATGTGACAGTGTGGAGGACAAGTTATCCTGGGATTACTGCGATTGCAAGAAGGATTTTGAAGGTATGCTGCTAGTAATCCTTATCTTCAGTTTTCAATAGTTATGCAATGCACCATCGCAGAGACGCTCGAACTAGCTTGAAGTTGAGTTAAGAAATGAAAAAGATCAGCACGCTATTGTCTAAAAGCTCGGTGGAAGTCAGTCTGACTTATTGAGTAGTACTTTTGTTTGTTTTCTTATCCAACTTCCTGTGAGTTTTGAGCTTTACTGGACCACTTTTAAAGTTTTACTTTCCATTATCTTGCAGATGACTGGTTGACGATTCGACCGCAATCCGAATGCTTGCAAGATGAAGACATAAATTATTTGAAGAAAGGTATTCTGGGGGCTTTTGTTCATGATTTCCCATTTCCTGAAGATGACGACGAATTTCACTTTTTTACTCCACAGGGTAAGAATCAATGAGAAGTTTATGAATTCCTCTTATTTTATTGTTAAAACTAGAACTTAAGGCAGTCTGATCTTTTTTTCTGGTTTCTGCAAATTTTTAACTTTTTGCTCGTACACATCAATCTTAAACTATTGCTTACAAGTCTATTCCTAACTTATTAAGTTCACTTTTTGGAACATGTAGTCATTTCTGAAACTGTTTCTGTACTAAGTTACTGTTACCCTGGGTGATTAACATTTCTCCAATGTTTCAGATCCGGATCCTTTCCCGATGATTGA
Organism: Aptinothrips rufus; assembly: GCA_902196195.1. Taxonomy (NCBI): domain Eukaryota; kingdom Metazoa; phylum Arthropoda; class Insecta; order Thysanoptera; family Thripidae; genus Aptinothrips; species Aptinothrips rufus. The sequence goes on along the minus strand of CABIKL010001319.1, from coordinate 7,422 downwards.
CGTCCCTGATATTGACACTGATATTGATATTTATAGTTATTTAGAGATTCCTCTTGTTAGTGATGAAGAAGAATAGTTTCCTTTCCATCATATTCTGTCTTTGATTTTTAAATCTTTTCATTGCATTTGCTTCCTCTGTGGTGGCAATATAGTTATCACCTGTGCAGCTTGACAAGTATATAGCACAGGTCATAACTCTAGTAGGAGATGAGAGTACTGCAATGTTATCCTAAATAGATTACGTGATGCATTGATTCTCATTTAAGGGTTGCTTCTATCTTTGCAACTGATGTTAGGTAAATTTAAGGCCACGTTGAAGAAACTGCGACGAAGGCATGATTCGTGTAAAACTGTTTTATATTTTTTTAAATAAATAAAAATAAGTGAAATAAACAACTCTTTGAAAAATATAGTAGATATTTCATTTTTATCTTGTGGCACATTTCTCCTCACACTGACGTTCTCACAGTCTGCACATATAAAGAGAAATTTTGTGAACTGAAATTTGAACATATTTTAACGACAGAATAAAGAGTAGTGACAATTTCAAAATAATCCAGCTATAGTCGCAGAAATGAAATCAACATAAGGGATGCATAACATTCAAATAATGTTCAAAGACAGTATGGAGCTCATCATTGATCTTGAAAGCTGACAAGATCTGATAAAAGTTCGAAATAGTCCAGCTGTAGTCGCAGAAATGACATCAACATGCATAACATTCAGATTATTTTCAAACACGGTATGGGGCTCATCATCGATCTTGAAAGCCGACACGATCTCTTGGTATAAGTCTTAATTCCGAGCCATGCTTCAAAAAGACATTGCCAGCTGTTTGCTGGGGGTTGATCCCAATACCATCGTCAGTGATAATAGCTGAGGTCGCTGGGGGCACTTTGAACTCTTCAGCTGCGAACTTAAGGACAGCGGTGAAAGGAGTAGCTTCAGGTACACTGAGAACTTTGAATGGTAACTTGGGATCCGAAGTAAGAGTGATTTTGAATGTAACTTTAGAAGCCATTGTTTTTGTTTGATTAGGTTAGGACTTCTGCAGTGAACGATGGACAGCAGAAGTTCTTCGGGACTTTCGTTTGACAGAGCTTAAGGAAAATCACAACACGATTTAGAGTTTAAAGTTCTCAAGCCTATGAAAAGTAGGCTGGCAAACGAACTTTATCGAAATCATACACGTTACACACGTCACACGACTGTCTGCTGCTGAGGTGTATACCTTGACTGCGCATATCTCTGAGTACAACTGCGAATATCACGAGCAGCTGACCACTGCCCAGCTGACAGCAATCGGCAGGTTAGTTATGTATAGGTTGATGTAGAATTGAGGTTAAAACAACACGACGTAAACTAATGGTTGTTTTCGTGAAGTGCGTCCCTTTATCGGCAATTGCATATTTATATAATATGATTAAGAGTTCGTGAATAACCTGTGAATAATATTAGAACGTCTTTCCTGCTTACTGTCACATTTCTCAGAGGTGAGTTACATTCATTGTCAATACTCCAGTATTCTTTTCTTTAGTTTCTTTAGCCAATAATGTGCCTTAAGAAATGGTTATTATGTATTCTAGTTTGTGCAGCTTTATAAATTTCTCATGGCTTATCTTCAGCTTCCCTTATTAAAATTTAATCACTGGCATTCAGATGTCTCAAATGCTTGTATCCAGATTTAAAACTTTGATTCACTCATGAGCCTTTATACTTATACTTATCGCCGCGCTGTAAATACTTTGTAATCGAACCAACTTATTAAAAGTTTGATAGTGCGTTATGGATGGCATCGAAGATCGAAAACTATGCGGTTTCTGTTTGCGTCTAATTGCGTTTTCATTTTTCTGATCTTTTCATAGAAATGGATAAACGAATTACTCTGGAAATACCGCAAGGAACTGCAACTCTAATTGAAGAGCTTGACAGTAAGTTTATGAATGAAATGATACACGCATACTTTACTTTCGTAAGTATTTTTTTCTGAATATCTCTAATACTTTTTTAACATTTTGCAGAGAAGTTGATGGTGTTGTTACGAGATGGACGGACATTAATAGGATATCTGAGAAGTGTTGACCAGTTTGCTAATCTAGTGCTTCATCGCACAATAGAAAGAATACATGTCGGAAAAGAGTATGGAGACATTCCTAGAGGAGTTTTTATTGTTCGTGGAGAAAATGTGGTTCTTCTTGGAGAAATAGTGAGTTAATTTGTCAAGCGTTTCATTCCATCCCGTGATCTTCAAAGGTGTCATCTTAGTCCTCTTAATGCTTGTATTAATGTTTTTCAAAGGACCAAGAGAAAGAAGATAAGCTTCCTTTGCAAGAAGTGTCTGTGGATGACATTCTTGATGCCCAAAGGAAGGAGCAGGAAACTAAACAGGACCAAGAGAAGCTACTTGCCAAAGCTCTCAAGGAAAGAGGTCTACAGTATATCCCTGATATGAGCCATGACGACATGTTCTAAATATTGTATACAAATTTTCATTTAAGACTGCAAATAGAATTGGATGGTAAATGCATCATCATTTGTGATTTTATGTAGTTGTGACTGAAAAGTTTACTTTCTTTTTTACTCAGAATCCAATATATCACAATTATTATTTTCTTTGAATGTTATTGTTGGAAATGCTCTTTTTGCTTTATTTTTCATTAATTTAGTTGGATTTATGATGAGGGAACATAAATGTTGTACATACATGTTCTTCAGAATCTCGGAAGCAATAAAACAGATAGGCTGGTACACTTCCTCAGATATATTTTCTTTTTTTTCTCTTGATTTTTTCTTGATGTCACAAAAAATTTTGTAGCAAAGTTGATGTAAATTGCTTTGCGTGTATCATGTTGGTGTACTCTTCTGTGCGTCCATGGGTTATTCAGTAGCAAGACCACTTGGGACAGTATTTTCATTTTATTTTGTATGTACAAAAGAATACATTTCATGTCAATGTACAGAATGCCATGCTTGTTATACTTGATTAATTTTTATTTTTTCTTGAAACAGTAACAGTGTGAAGTTTTTGAAACCAATGCTCTTTAGGAAAAAGATGTGTAACTTATTTGATGTTACTTTTACCATGGCAAATCTGTTCAGATTCTAATGTGTCTAACAACCTTGCAACTACACTCCAAAGTTTTGATAACATGGTACAAATTAAATCAACCAAGAAGTAGATCAGTGACTTGTCATATATTAGCATTCAAGTCTTTGTTATGTTTACAAAAATAATATCTGTTAGCCAGTATTTGTTCCTTTCATTTGCTTGCATTCTTCAGATTAGCATCAATTAAATTATTTGGTTGGAAAGAAACTTGCACTCACAGCCCCATACATCAAATAATTTTCTTCATAGCATGTCAGTTTTGTAATTAACTTTCTTTTTATAGAAAATTTGCCCAAACAACCAAAGCAAATATTGTTGAGAACTGATGAATTATTGAGACGTCCTATGCTGCTACCTCCTGGAATGACTTCAATTGTGAAACAAATCTGAAGCTTTTTTCTCTCAAGTTTTCTTTTCTGCCAACTGGCTCAGTCCTAATATTTTTCCTCAAGTAGGAAGGTAAGGTGAGGTCTCAGACATATATGATTTGGAACAAACTCAAGTTGCTGAATACTTATTCAGACATCAGTGCAGTTACAGTAATAACAATAAAGGGCATGATAGCTGAACGACGGGGGAAAGTTAACTGTGAGCTTAAGGACATGGAAGATCTATTACTTCTCAGATTACTGTGCAGTCGCTTATTTGGGGTGCATTTATGTACATTCTATTCATTAAAAATTTTGTAATCTTTTTCCTGTGAGCAAGAATAATGTCCAGTTCAATAAATTGTACAGTACCTTGCAAATTAATTGACTTTACTGAATTGTGTTGATTTCTGATGATTGTACACATTACAAAGAGATCAGGCAGTTGCTGCCGTTATGTAACAAGTAGAATGCCTGGAAAAAAAGTTATAATTATATTTATTACGAGAAAGACAGCAATAGTTTGAATGACTCTATTTTTGATAATGTTACAACTAGATTTCTGGTAACACTTGGAATTTTAAATTTTTTGTGGCAGCGTTCAAAGACAATAGGTTTTTTTGACTACTGCAGTAGCTGTTACTCTTTAAAAATGTATTTCATATTTTTCAAGAGTTTTTCTTTTGGCTTTTGATTCAACATATAAATTGAAAACTAAACAATTGTTCTTTCTACAAGTTTTGTAGTTTATGTCTTTTAAGTACTATATATTAGTATTTGGCCTATGTAAGTCTGATATATTCACCCATCAACTCCATATTAATGAAAAAAAAAAAAAAAGGAATAATTTAGTATAATACCCACTTACTGTATTCGGTGAAGGATGAAGTACAGTACATTACACTTACAGTTTAAAAAAAAAAGTTCACCTCATTTTACAAACAAGTAAGAAAAAAAAATAATTCAAAACAGACAAGTTGGCATGAGCATGAATGAGAACAGTAAGGCGTATGAGTGAAGGCCCCCTTTACTTTGTACCCTTTTCTACTGTTAGCAGTCCTTTCCTGCTTTTCCTGTGCAAGTCTGGATTAGGAAGAATTTTACTTACACATTAAATTACAACTAAAGGGGGACATGGAAAGCAAATTTTTGTTCGCTAAGATATTTCTCGTGCCATGAGAGGCAAATTATTGATTGAACCAAGCAAATTTCAAATTACTAGTATGCTGGTTGAGGTGATGGTGCTCTCACGTGCTTTCGGACATGAACTCGGCTGGATCCCAGCTAGCAGGCTGGCGCAGCCAAAGCTCACCGATGTGCCTTGAAAGGGCATTTCCTGCAGTACCGTGCTATGGAGGATAGCTCGAACTCTTTACAAGCGTCGGTCTGTGAGAGCAGAGTTTATCAATATTGGATCGAAGCAACATGAGCATCGCCACAAGAAAAATGAAGGCCGAAGGTGTAATAAAATTAACAACACTAACAAATAATTTTTGAGGTAACTGAGCGGGAGAAAGAGGGGACACATTCAATCTAGAGTTTTTCTATCGCTATTGAACAGCATCAAAAGATTCATTTGATTTTGGGTCGTATATTCTATTTTTGTATTTTTGACAACCTAGATGTGCAGTGCAATAGGCAGGAAAAATGCATCCCGTTCAACGGTCACCAAATTTGAATGTAGGAATACTTAATTTTAAGGGTGAACATATTTACAAGTCGGGAAGTACTGGCACGATCACATATCATCTCGCAGTACGAAGCGTATTGGTGGGATGGGCTGTTGAATGACAGTTTGGGCACCTCACCTCACCTCACTCCAACCCCAGTAAGAAATTTTACCAGCGATGTAGAAAACGAAAACGTTTCCAATGCCGGATTCGACGCCAAATTGATTTGTCTTCAAAACTAACAGTTTTCGCCATTTAACATCGATTTACGTTGTTCCTATGCCGAATGTAAAAAAATACTAGTCGTTCTGAGAACCATTCTGGAGTCGATTTTGACTTTAAAAACTATATCGTTTCGACATCAACGGCGAAATTTCTCACTGGGCCTCACTTCATATATCATGTAACACTCAGGTCACATGTTCCGTAGCGGGGCAGGCCTCTCGGTGTTACCTTACAGGAGATTGCGGGGAGGAGGGGTCAGTCAGATATCTGTCCCTCCTTACTTTGATATCATCAACGGAAGTTCTCATGCCTACAATGGGTGATAAATGAGAAAACACAAACACACACACATGCACACACGGTTCTAAACACAAACTGTTACCATACTTGTGGTACATATATGTATATATTTACATTTATGAAATGAGACAACGGATACAAACACTACTACATAGACGGCCAGGTATTCACTCGGGGGAAGACCCGGCTTAAGTGAGGCTACTGCAGTCCCTCCATTCGATTCAGAAATATCCTAACATAGTTTTGAGCCGTCTTTTGTACAAATGGAATACTTAAATTTACTGTATCGATACCATATACCATAGTATATGCATAGTACTAGAATAGAGGCCCACTGCCAATGCCAGGGAAAGATGTTTGACGGACCATCACGGTAGTCGGGCCGAAGGAGCACATTAGGGGCCCGTCTGTAAATAACGAGCAAGCCGCTCCAACGGTCTTCTCGGCTTGTGCTAGGGTCACCTCCCTCGCTCAGCGGTGTGACATCATTTGTGAACGGCCCCTTACTTAGACACTATGGACTAACCTGTATGGCAACTCTTAAAGGTGTTTAGGCTTGGCTTCACTGTAGGAGGAGTAAGTGCGTAGTGTCCAGTTTCCTGCACAACATGCCTTAAAAATATGATCACAGATCTCGTCTTTTTTGGCTGGGCTTTGAAGCGGACTCAGAGCCCTTGTCTTTACACTCGCGAGAGGCGAAGAAATGACGAAAGTGTAAACTCGACGTCGATTCGATGTCGTTTCGGTGTCGTTTCTGACCCCGCTGCTTACGACTCGTCCGCCTCCTCCCGGAAGAGGTACGTGGACCAGTAGATGAGGTTGAAGAGGGCGAACACGAGCGGGAAGGTGATGCGTGAGATGACGTCGATCCGCTTGGAGCGCGTGGGGAACTTGGAGAGCCACGTCTTGCAGCAGTTGGGCCTGCTCTGCTGCATGTGGATCTCACACTGCCGCACCTGCAGCACCGGCCGTCCAAACAAGAATAATTAACTCACATTCGTTTTCCAAATCCTTATCCAAATTAAAAAAATAATAATGTGAGTCTGTTAAAAAAATATAACTCACTTCTTGAATTAATTAAGATTTAATTGAGTGGAAATAAAATATTAAATTTACAAAAATTTGAGGTAGACGAGTTTCACCCCATTATGCAAAAAATTCAAAAAAGAAGTTAAAGGTAAAAAAAAATATGAAAGGTCAAAATAAAAGATTCCACTGGAGCCGATCATCTTTTCGAGTCGATTTTTGTTGTCTATTAATACATTATAATATTTGCTATTTAACTCTGGTCGAGCTAGCCGCTCCCTCACCATGGGGAAGGTGGTGTTGCCGTCCTCCATGAGGTCGCCGGGGTCGGGGCCGTGGTCCATGGTCTCGCAGGCGTGGCGCTGCTTCTTCATGTTCTCGCGGTGCATGTCGGAGCGCGAGGCGTAGTTCACCAGGGCGAACTCCAGCAGCGCGCCGAACACGAACGTCAGGCACACGCCCGTCCACACGTCGATGGCCTTGGTGTAGGAGACCGGCGGCAGCGAGGCGTTGATACCTGCCGAGCATCGCCATCTCATCTACCTGTCTCTCTCGCACTCGTTGCATCGGGCATAAGTCTGTCTCTTTTTAATTTCTTGGTTGCTCTTTCCGTGCAACTCGCGCTGCTACTGGTCTAGGCGCAGGGAGAAAGGGAGGGGGGAGAGAGAGAGAGAGAGAGAGAGAGAGAGAGAGAGAGAGAGAGAGAGAGAGAGAGAGAGAGAGA
>CABIKL010001318.1:0-15916 GCA_902196195.1 Aptinothrips rufus | reverse complement strand
TTTTTTTTTTTCAATTTTTTTTAACAGTAATATTTATTTTTTCAATTTTAAGCGCGCGTGTGTTTTGAATGAAGCTCTTCGGGTACTTGCTGTTGCTGACGTTTTTTGTTTTTGTTTTGCTCCCAATCATTGTTGGCTCACGCCCCGCCCCGCCCCCTCTCTCCCTCTCTCCCTCCCTCCCAGAGCTAGCGGTGATCGCAGTTCAGGCCAAGGTTCCGCGGTCAGATGTCTTTCAGCTTTTTGTCTCCGCCAGGGGGGCTGGGCTGGGCTGGGCTGGACAGTCGTGCTCGCTCAGGTGTAAAGGACTCGGGCGCTTGACGGCGCGCCGCGCGACCCGGCTCGACCCGCCACTCCGCCCTGCCCTGCCCCGCTTGCCGTAGCTTGGCGGCAGTCTGCCGCCTTATAGAATACATCGCCTATCGCCAGTTCCAGTTCATTTCGATCCTTCCCCACTGCCCGATATAGTGACCCGCCCTCTGTCCCTATATCCCTTGGGGCTGGACAGAGAATAAGCCTGACGGGTTGAGCAAGCCAAACTAGCGAGCCAAGTCTGTTAATTAAGCAAAGACTCTGGCTGATGCACAGCTAGCTAACCTAGTAAACTCTGCGTCCAGTCGTACGCCTGTTTCCCATCTCGACCTTTCTTTACTCTTCCCCTTCTACCTTTTTCTTTCTCTTCATTCCCTTATTTAACCATTTGCTCCAATTTTCTACCATTTTATCCTACCCTTGCCAAACCTAATGTCCTAAACCTTCTTCAACATTCTCGGAGTTTTTCCTCCTTCTACCATGACACTACGAGCGTAATACTCATCGCCTCCACTGTTTCCACTCAACCATCTTCTCTCTGTCCCCCGCGGTTTGTTCCACCTCCCTTCTTCCATCCGGCCTCCCGTTCCACCGTGCGCCGTCGCGTCCTCTCTGGTCGCCGCAACCTCCGTATAATTAGATGGTCCATTGTAGACCGATGCTGAGGCGATACCCGGTCCTGGTCGATAGCCTCAATTATTGGTCAGCTCATTCAATTCATGATCGCTGCTCCGCGCTGCTGCGTCGCGCTTTAGAAGATTCATTCCCTCCAAGATCCCGGAAAAGGGTTCTGCGTTGTTCCAGGCTGCGTCTAAAGCGAGCGACAGAGGCTGGGTACACCAAGAGAGATGCAATAAAACACAACCCTAAATTTGACTGGTTGCAAGGAAAAAATACGACATCGGTTGGAGAAAAATGGCCTTTATCCTTAAACCGCAATCGATTTGAATGCATTTTGAATGAAAATTTTAGAACTCGTTGGTTAGCTGAAACTTACTTATTTGATTCGAGTAAGATTGCTTATGGCTTTCCCTTTAGCCATCATCATAGCACGTGACCGGTGGCTAGTTCAGGACTGACGTGAGGGAGCCTTGGAAAAATACGTTATTTTTCCGAAAGAGTTCCGGCTCGGCGGTATATGGGTGAAGATCACACGTCGGCCGAGCCATTAAAAGCAACTAGTTGACGTGCCGGTGTTTACTCTCACCCTGTAAGTCTCTCTAGGCAGCCAGTGGGCTCACGTCACACCACCACTGGCCACGTTATGATGACGGCAGAATAAATGAGTCTTGACCCACTTGACGGGAAGACCCTATCAGACGCCATCAGAGGCACTGAGTGGCGAGACTCACTGCTCGCCACGCCGGGCTGCATCCGTCAGTCCAATCCAACCACACCACGCTTCATACCAGAGAGCCTGGGAGGGAGAGAGTTGCATCGTCATGCAAGTCAGTGCCCAGTGTTTGCTGCTGCTCTTGCAAAAATCGTAAATTTGTGCTAAATTTAGTCCATACTTTCTTTGCATTTGCCATAATGTGTCTCTAAATTTAACTGGTTTAAATTGATTTTTGTTATATTTAGTCTAAATTTTGACTTATTTCTTTAAGTTGCTTAGAAATTTAGGTGCTGCCGATAAGTAGAAGTAATTTAACTTAAGTTCAGAGTAAATTCAAGGCAAATTTGTTTAAACCAGTTAAATTTACAAACATTTACGGTAAACTCAATGTGCTGATGTGTGCTTTAATGTTACCTAAATTTAACATTTTCACATGGAAATTGAATTGAAACTCGAGGTGACGTACTAACCGGTACTCTTTACAAACGCCATTCAGTATCAGATTGAAACGTTCGGGTCCCTTCTTCATCACGGTATTTTAAGATTTAGCTAACCTCCTCCCTGGCGTGGTTTCCATCTCGACCCAGCCAACCAGAAATTAAGAGTGTCGCGTGGATTTGGCGGGTCTCTCCCCCTGCAGTGTCTCTTATCCGGCCTCGCCACGCTTCATACGGCCCGCCTCAGTTCGGTCCTTCTTCTTCGCCCCGCCCCGCCCCGTCTCACCCCGCCTCGCCTGCGGACGACCACAGTATCCTCGTCGAGCCAGAGCCCAAACGTGAGAGGAAGTTGGACACCCCTCATAGACGAACCGCGAACGTGAAATTCGACTGACATTTACTTGAGGAAAGAGAAAGCAATACGAAGGCAGTTGATCACTCTCACCTCACGCCCTGCCGGGCCCTGCTCGGCCCTGCCGGGCCCTGCCGGGTCGGGGCTCAGCGCCGCACGGCACACCGTGTCTATGTGAAACTAAGTGATATATAGTGCGCAGTAAACAAGTACACCGGCGAACAGAGAACAGAACATCGTAACGACGAGCGAAATCATAAAACGAGACATTTGTATCGGCAAATAGTGGCCGGGAGCCATAAACAGGAGGCGCAACGCTTCTTGCCTCTTGTCACTCATTAAACACACAGCGATCTCTCGATCCGTACGGAAATGACGCAAAGTTTAGTTACTGGACGGTTAGTCACAGGCTGCAGCGAACTGAACGCATTGTTCTTTTTTTTTTTTTTTTTTTTTTTTTTTTTTTTTTTTTTTTTGTTATATCTCTTTTTAGCCCTGGGCCAGTGCAGGTCGACTCAGTTTTCGAACGAGTAGACGAAGGTAGGAGATCTTCATCAACGCATGTCAAAATGTTCAATAAGCGTGTTCGGAGCGTTGCGGTCCGCCCCGCCTGACGGTCAGCACGCTGCAGCTACGCCGCGCCAGGCCGCGCCACGCCACGCCACGCCACGCCACGCCGCAATCCGTTAGAGTAACGATTGTTCGGCCACCCTTGCGGCTCGAGTCCGCTCCAAACTGCGAGCAGGGCTCTGCTCTAGGGCTCCGCTTGAACAGCTCTGCTCCCTAGAGCTCTGCAAGACGGGCTAGAACAATAAGGGACAGTGTTGCTAAGTAATTTTCAAGGAATTTCCCTCGGAATTTCCGTAAAATGAAAGCTCAAAATTAGACACCCTTAAAAAAAAAAAGATAAAATATTTTTTTTAAAATATCTGAAACATTTGCTTTAAAAAATATCTGTACTTCCCCTTCCTCGCAAAAAGATGAATTTTCTCTCATACCGAAAGTTTTCTATTTGTGCAAAATTTGCCACGAATCGGCAACACTGGCAATGAGAATTAGCTGGTATTTTTCAATTGCTTGGGTCACGTGACTGCAGTGCATCTCGCACAGACAGCCTCTCTAGGCTCAGCTCTGGAGAGCAGGGCTCTGGGCTCTGAGCTGCAGGGTGTGCGGCTACCTGGGCACGTCATTGTTGCTGACCACGTCAGAACGCGAACTAGCGCGCTGGCGAGGACTCGACACGCCAGCCACGCCGCGGCGTTCTGCAGGGGCGGAACCAGACGCGGTGCCGGGGGTGGAAAGTGGAGGGAGGGAGGGGGCGGCACGTGGCAGGTGGGCGCAGCGCCATCGCACCGCAAGAGCCCTGTGGTATCGGCGTGGCGCGGCGTGGCGGGTCGACCCGGGTCGTCGGTGAGGTGATGGGGCATGGGGCGCTTCACGTGTAGCCTTTCCGTGCCCTTCAGCAGCCAGGGTCCAGGCTATCCGGGTCACAAGGTGTTGCAGGCAATAAAGAAGCGCCCCGCCCTCAACTGCCAACATGACATATATTCCAAGGGAACTAGCCGTTAAGTCGAATTCATTGTAAGAAAGGCGAGGTACTGTAGTCAACGTACAAGGAAAAAACATCGGTAATGTTTTTTTTGTTGTTGCAATTTTGAGTAAATTTTCGCAAACTATATCAGAGCCCAAAATCGTGTCTCACAGGTAACCAAGCAAAACGTTCAGAAGCTTGCTTTGTTAGCAAGGAATATATTGAACGTGTACGAGAGAATCAGTGAAACGAAACTCCAAAAATTTGAGTAAGACATTTTCCGCAGGGTCTTAAACCGTTTGTACACAGTAATAAATGCCAGGAATTGTGGGGTCGACACAATATAGAAATGGAAAGTCATGTATGGAACATCACCTAGTAGGGTGTTGACGTGGCAGGAAGACCGCAAGTGACACGACAATTTCTCATACATCATAACGACCTGTCATGGGAGCGTGCGACTAGGAGAGAAGAGGGCAAGGTAAGGGACGGGAAAGGGATAGGAGGGGCTAGGAGGGAAGGGAAGGGGAGTTCTTTAGTGCCTGAGCTAGAAGTCGGGTCGGTTCCTAGCGTTTCCTCGTGGAAGGTGTGTGAACGGTATTTGGACGGCCGTTGACAGTGGGTCGTACGTTGCGCACACAATGGCTGCAGAGAGTCGAACCGAAAGAGCACATTACAATTCGTTGGCCCATGGGCGTAGTGCGGCCCCGGTGCGGGTGTGGCGGGGCGGGGCGGGGCGGGGCGTGTCCCAGTGGGAGCCAGGCGTGATTCACCGTCCCAGCCCGGGGCTTTACGTATGCACCGGGCGCCTCACGCGTGGTATGCCGGACGCAGCACGCTACTCGATAGGGCCACGGCGAAAAGTTTCGCATTTGTATCTCTCGTTGGTTTGACAGTCTATGAATCGTAAGAATCCAATCCATTTGTCAGCCTTTCAATATGGAGGAATCAAATCGCTTTAACTCGCACTGAGTTAACGTGTTTCCCATCGGACGGCCGTGCAACTGTGTATCCGCAACTCACGAGCACACAACCGGGACACAACCTCTTCCCCTCTCTCGAATCAGATCCAGGACTAGTGCCAATGAGAAGCGCAGGGCAGGGCAGGGCAGGGCAGGGCAGGGCAGGGCAGGGCGCATTCAATTGCTGCGATTAACGTGTGCATGCAAGTGCGGTGCGGTGCGGTACAGTGCGGTGCAGTGCGGTGCAGTGCATTACATCTGCACGCCTCAGGGGTCGTCAATAAATCGATCCCTCTCAACAGGAAGTAAGGACTAACTGTAAAGATCACTCTGACAAAAATACCTCTGGAAAGAACACGCCAACAAAGGTATATCTACAATGTGCCGACGATGAAATTCCTATCTGTAGAGAGTTTATGGGAGGGCTATACTTGGGCCTTGCTTCTTTTATATATTTATTATTGTCGAAATAGTGTTTATAAAAATTCGCTTAAACGTCCTGAGAAGTACGAAAATTAACGCATTCAAGTCCATGCGAGTAACTTTGTGAGCGCCAATGTGTAGAATTAATCCCCATGACTTTGGACGGTCCCTCACAGTTAGTTGAGACAATATCTAGTAACGGCAGTGTAATTAATACGAGGAAGTGGAACTTTGCTGTATACTCCTACCTCCAGCCCAGGGCGCAGTCTGCCGCTTGGTCCTACCTCCACACCGGCACATTCCTCATTACAGTCTCCACATAATCACAACTTTTACTTCGCGTTAAAGTCTGCGGCGCCGGCAGAGAGAGGAGATGAATGAGGAAAATGTTTCGCGAGGATAGTGGTCGGCTTCTGGTTAGGAATGCGAAGGAGTAGACCTAAAGCAGCTAGCGGTAGCTCCTCTGAGGGACTTCGGCTCAAGTCGGCTTGTATTCACGTTTAGGTGAGAGGTGCTGACGTTAAAGGACTCTAGCGAACGTATGAGGCCAGGATGTCGACGCTAAGCGACGCCGTTAAAAGAGGGATAGGTATAGGAAGGAAAGGGGGAGGGGGCGTGTGGTCCACACGCCCGTGTGGAGGGCAGTTTGATGGGCAGTTCGCTTAGCCTGACATCCCGAATCTCCCATCCCCGTGGAAGACTATTATTGCAGCATCGGAACGAAATGCACCATACTCTTGTAACAATAACAACAACAACGACACCGACGCGTAGGGCAACTTTTTATTCTCGCAGGTGAAGGAGTGGTCTAGCTTCACTCCAGAGGTCGCATTACGGCCTTGCAACGGAACCTAGTAGTGCTCAGCGTATGGCAACAAAGGAGCAGTGAGTCCAGTAGTTGCTTGCACTGGACTGCTGGCCAGCTAGGCTGGAGCCATAAAACAAACGCCGGCTTCAGCTGAAGCTAGCGGGCGGGGCGGGGCCGGGCGGGGTTGGTCCGGGGCGGGCATTCCAGTATGATCACACCCTTAGCTAGCTGCAAGGTGCCGGGCCGGGCTGGCCCTGCCGTGGTGTGCCGTACCGCAGCGGGCCGCGGGTTCACTGCAGCAGACAGACTACGCGAAATTAGGTCTCAATAATCCACACCGCTAGAAGAGAACTGCCGGCCGGTCGTCCTTCCCTCCCTGCTGCCTGCCCCGGCGTGAACCGGACCCTCGCGTCTGAAGGGAAGTGGAAGTCTGGTGGGTGACGCTGTGTCACTTTTCAAGATCAGAAATGGACGGATAAGGGGTCGTCTATGAATTACGCCAAAATTGGGCCCTTTTTGACCCCCCCCCCCCCCCCCCTTTCGTAAGACGAATAACCTGACCTCACCATGCTTTTGATAGGACCATAAGGCATGCTCGGACCCCCCCAGCCCCCCGCTAAGAGCCTTACGTGATTTATGGACAACCCCTAATGGACGCAAATGTTGAATTGACGTAGATGCGGTCGGGGTGTGAGAGCGATGCATTCCTTGGAATCTTATGGAGTTTGTGTGAGTGCGAGAGAGAGGCAATAGGATGCAGGGATTCAGCCCGATGGTGACATAGTGTTTTAGTTCTTGCTTCAAACATTTGCGTCCTATCAGGTGGCAGGTCCGGCTTGCTCACCGGGCAGCGGGTAGGGGAAACCGACCGCCAGGAGGGGAGGGAGGGAGGAAGGAAAGGGGCTACACTATAAGTCATCTCTGACTTCCTTCCCCAGTCCCCTCCCCACCTCTGAATCAGCGCCAGAGTTAAACAGTAAAGTGCCTATCTCGCGCGGTACAGTAACTACGAATGAATGAATGCCTGCTGACTGTAGCCTCCGGATCAGTGGCCATACTCTCGGTGTTGATCCGCGGACCTGACTCTGTTCCCGCGCTCTCTGCAGTGCGCGCGGGGCAGTCAGTGCGGGGCAGGGCAGCGAGCTGGGCTGGGTAAATATTTATCGCCGCCCTGTCAGTGTCAGTGTCAGCAGCGGCAGCAGCAGCAGGTGCGTGAAAGTCAGTGGCGCACACTGCGCTACTCCTTGCAGGCATTCTGATCTGCAGAGCGAGCGCAGAGGAGAGGGCACGGTATCGAGATATCGATCGGTGAAGTGAAGTGGGTAACAGCTTGGGGCGGGCGGGGCGACTCGGGGCGATCAGGCTACGGGGCGGGGCGGGGCGGGAGATGCTCTGCTAGCTGATACTTGTTGCGCGCAGCGTGTGCTATTTTTTTTTTTTTTTTTTTTTTTTTTTTTTTTTTTTTTTTTTTTTTTTTTTTTTTTTTTTTTTTTTTTTGCACGATATGATCAATGCGCATGGACATCGCACTACTCACTCGAATGGAACACCAAACCTTTCATCTCAGAGATAAGGAATAATGGCGTGTGGCAGGCAGAGCTCTCTAGTCGGTCGACTGACCCCATCTCATGAACGCAGGGCGTGTGCCGGCCATTTGGCAGCCCGCTCCCCCGCCATGGGCAGCCTGGCGGCCAGGGCCAGGGGCGTCCCCAGGGCGTCCCCAGGGCGTCCCTGCTGAATCTCAAACAGGGCAGGCATGTGAAGGGCCTCGCTCCGCTCCCCGCTTCATGACGGCGGCACGGAAACGTTGGCCGCGAGCCGTCCCAGCTTCTGGGGCAGAATATCTGAAAGAGAGCTCAGCTTCACTGGAAAAAATAATACCTGTTTTTGGGAGCCCTTCCCCGAAAACAGGGCTGAAGGTAACACCAGTTTTGAAATTTTTGGAGGTAATTTTGAGAGCTATCTCTCTAAAACTCTAAAACGCGTTCCTACATAATCCGCCAAACGAGCCCCAAAATTTTTGAAATGGGTGTTACTTCACCCCTGTTTTGGGGGAAGGGCTCTGCAAAACAGGTATTTATTTTTTACAGTCTTGGGCCTCATTCCAGAAACAGAAGAAACCTATACTTTGTAAATTTCTAGGAAATTGTTGAAAGTTTGCTTCCTGCTTTGGGAACGCGCGAGCAGAAAGGCCACCTGGGTTCGTTTGTCATCAAGGATATTTCCTTGGATAGGAAGCTTTCACGAGCTGAGCAATAAGCTGATGCAGTCCGTCGAGAGACACAGCCATGGCGAGTCGTCGACAGTTTGAACAATAATTTCTGCATACAATGGGATCGCAATGCATGCGGCAGTGAAAACCAGAATGCAAATCTGTCGGAGAGGCCGATTTGCCCTTTGCCCGTACTAGACTGGATTGCCCAGTGCTTTTCTCAGGTACGAATCGAGACTAGAGGCATGTTGATCTTCATCCGATTAGTCAGCTCGTATTCGATTTGAGTTGCATTATGAAAGTTTAACCTTTGACTGCGCTCTTTTATTGAAAATATGCAATTAAGTTTGTGCAGGAATTGATCAATTCGATTCGTATAAAAAATTGAATGTATTCCGTTCGATTCGAAGTTTGTTGAGCTGATTCATCGATAGAATATTCCGCTCTAGTTTATACAGCACCTTTTACTGTTTCGGAAACTAATTTATGATTAATTCCATCCGAGACAACTTGTAAAGCCCGCTCTGTCAGTTTAACACGGCAATTATTGTCCTTCCACTGACCGGAAGCTCCGAGGTGTTTTCAACTAGCAGCCACAGCTAGCCTATGCAGAGGAGGGAGAGATGGACCGTATCACGGAAATGCTCCCGTTCGAGCCTAACGACGACACCTGCTAAAGTAACGGGCCATCAGGGCTTGATGCCCGAATAATGGGATCTCCAACACGGTGCTCGGTGTGCCCTTGCTCAGCCATGGGCACTAGGCTGGAGCTTCCCCCCCCCCCCCCCCCCCCCCCCCCCCCCCCCCCCCCCCCCCCCCCCCCCCCCCCCTCCCCAAGCTCACCCCTCTCCCCGCCCATCCTACCGAGCCAGGTGACTCTCAGACGAGGACCAATTGGGCCCAGACAGTTCAAAATTTTGAAAAGGAGTAGATAATTTTTCTACTTTTGATTGCAACTCTAAATTTTTTTTACTCTCTAGGAATACCAAAACTGTAAAAATTTAGCGAAATTGAGACGTTTTTTAACATATTAAAAAAAATTGGCATAAAATTAGAAATACTTGTTAACGTCACGACTAAGGTATCAGCAAATTTTTGAATCTTGACGTTGCAACTTTTATTTACAGCGTGCAGACGATTTCAATAGTAATTTCGCTCACGGTAAGATCGAACGAGTTGTCTGTTGAATGCCGGTTGCTGCTGACAGGAGAGCGCATCGGCTGGAATGTAAGAGGAGCTGGCGGCCAGGGTCGGGTCAGCGCGGTGCAGAGGGTGATTGCCTTGCACAGCACAGCACAGTACTGCTGCTGCACGCTCGGTCACAAGAAGATGAAAGCAGACAGTCCGTCAGCCAGCGTGGGGCCTGGAGGCTATCAATACAGTCGCTCACTCACTCTCGACCCGAGCCGGGCTAGCCTGGGTCCCAGCGGGCGGCTGACTTACTGACTCGCTCGGACTTTCTCCTTTCCTTTGGCATAATAAAGTACAATGTCGCCGGAAAATCAGCCCGTGTAATACGTTTCTCAGGAAGGACGTTCGGATTATACGCTCGTCCAGGGCGAAGTGCCGCGGCGACAGTAGTATTCCTACCGGCCGCCCTGGGAGACGACCGGAAAATGACTCATTCCGGGGCTGGAGCGGGGACTGGCTCGAGTGGGGCGAACCGGCGACAGCCGAGTCGCAAGTCTGTGTTAACGTCAATTGTTTCAAACTTCGTTCAAGGGCTGTCCGTCCGTAGGCCGTGAGCTCCTTCTTCCATCCGCAGTATTTTAGCCGACCTGTTCGTTTCACTTGGCTGCATTGACCCCAAATCTGAGTTTTGTTTTTGTCTGTTTCTGCGTTCTGATAAGTTTGACATGACTCGTCCCTGGCCTATTTGGAGATAGGGTCCCAACAGCGGCCCTTCCTCGCCCAAATATTGCAGGGCGTGTTTGCTGAGCGGCGTGGCGTGGCGTGGCGTGGCGTGGCGTGGCGTGGCGTGGCGTGGCGCGGCGTGGCGTGGCGCGGCGCGGCGGGGGAGGACGAGCAGCTCGCTGTTCCGTGACGTTCTTCCGGTCTGTCCTGCGCTTGCAAATTGCGGCCATTTATTACGAACTAGCGACGCCAGGCCGCGGCGCTGCGACGCGACGCCACGGCAGTGCAATGCCGTCCCGTTTCGAGCACCGTGCTCTGCTGTGCCGGCCCAGCCCGGCTTATCCCTGCTGAGCGCATGCAGCGAGAGAGAGGCCGCCGTCACGTGACCGACCCTCTACCGCAAGCGAGCCGGCCCTGCCTTTAGGAGCAGACCTTGGTAAAAAGAAGGACAAATAGAGATTTTTTCACGGAATTAAAAACAAACGTGATAAAAAAAAATAGGCACAAATTTAAATAGATCGGCTTTTTGTCCTATTCTTTTATTAATTTTCAATTTTTACGGACATTATTTCCATTTTTTCGGTTTAAATTTCTCAACAAATTTTACAAGTAGTAGTTTTTTTATTATTATTTTAATTTTAATTTTTTTAACCCATCTTGGTTCGTCCCCGTGAGGAGAGACCGGGTCACGTCTCGACGCCTCCAGCCTTCCTTCCCTTGCCCCGGGCTGAGCTACACGGGGTCAGACTGGATCGGGAACAGCTGCTGTGAGCGTGAGCGTGAGCGTGTACATTCCTGGGCGTGGCGTGGCGTGGCGTACGTTGAGCGGTGGGGGAGGGCGACTCATCGTAGGGGTGGTCCCGTATTACGTCATGCCGGTGTGAAGGTCGACGCCGCGTCCTGCCCCCTCCCACCCTCCCCCCTCCCCCTCCCCCTCCCTATCTTCTCCGCGCTCGTGCTTGTACTGACCTCCTCGCAACCGATGCGATCGTCCCCCATGTGCGGGAGCCACCACGCCCTACCCCTTTCGTTGTTGTTTTCTAGCTTGTTTGTTTCTTTCTAAAGCCCCAAATTTCTAGAAGGGGTTGACACGGGTAGAGGAAATGCAAGCGTTTATTGCCTACCTAAAACAGTAATAATGCGTGGAACATTTGGAAGGTGCTATGCTTGTTGTGACCGAGCTTTTGTTTTTGTTGTTGTTCCAGGCGGGCTGGCCAAGTCGCAGTTCCCCGTGTTCACGCTGTTCGCCCAGAAGATGTGCCTGCGCGGGGTGGGCTCGCGGCACTGGGCCTTCGAGACGGTGCGCGGCCACGTGCTCAGGACCTCGGTGCGCCGCCACCACCGGGTAGCCTCGCGCAGGGACTGCATGCAGCTGTGTCTGGACCAGCGGGACTTCGTCTGCAGGTCAGTGGGAAACACACCCGTTCAAAAATGACGTCACGCTTTTTCCCATCTTCTGAACCACATATCTAACCAACCTAACAACCTAACCTTCAGATGGGGCGGTTAGGTTTCGTTCAACCTCCCCTCTGCCCCATCCAAGATGTGACGTCACTTCTTGAAGCTGGGGGACATGCACATACAGCAGCCAATGCAATGCATGCTGGAGACTTGAACGCAGGGAAGGCCAATAGCTCGTGGTGTTGTCATCACTGCTACCCTCTATAACATTTACAGAAGCGGTTACTTCTAGCTTGTAATAGCGATTGAACCAGAAACTCATAAAATAGAAATTCACAATTACTCTACGACAATGTACGATTATTTATTCAGAAAAACTGTTCGAGCAGAACTGTTGCGAACTTCACATTGATTGAGGAAGTATCAGAGCTGGTCGTATCTCAAGCAGCAGATGGTCACGGTATCTCCTCAGAGCAGAGTTAGTGCATCTGTTTTGAAAACGGTTCGCAGCTCGTTATACCCCACCACTTTGCTTCTCGGGCCCGAATGATAAACTTGATCTATCTTACAGCGCGGCGTGGCGTCGAGTGGCGTGGCGTGGCGTGGCGTGGCGTGGCGTGGCGTGGCGTGGCGTTAGTGGTGAAGACCCCCAGCCGAACGGCGAGCCTCGCCTAGCCTCGCCTCGCGCCTGCCTGCTCCCGCTGGAACAAGTCTAGTTCGATTTGGCACACCACTCTATTACCTCTTTAAATTGTCGTTGACGGTCTAGCTGCCTAGCTGGCCTGCTCTTCTTTGTCTCGGTGCGAAGGGCGTCGACTTGCTTGCGACAGGACGATCTGGAGCTAGCGGGCCCGGGCTGGACGCTGTGGCGTGGCGTGGCGTAGCCGCGTCGGGTAGGACCAAAGGGCGCATAGGGAGTAGGGAAGGACCCAGGTATGTGTAGACGAGCCACGGGGAGAGGAGAGAAGTGGAGGTGGAGGGGCGCGCTGGGCCATGGGCTAGGTGAATAGCAAACACTCCACCACTCGAGTCCATTGCGTTCAGTTCAAGTAGGCGAATGAAAACTCGGAGATCGGAATCTGCGTCACGTCTCGGGTCTCGGCCAGCTCAAAAGCATTAAATTAGAAATCCTTGCCTTTTTCACAACAAGCCGGTCGGTGTGAATGGACTGGGCCAGGCTGAGCCGGCCTGCGCCCCGCCACGCCCCGCCACGCCCCGCCCGAACCCCACCGCAGGGGCTCAAAGCGCAGCGACAGGGCATTAACGTCATCTCTTTATCTCTCCGCCTTAATCGTGAACTCCTCAACGGCAAGGAGAGGGCACCGAGCACTGAGCCTCGAGCAATCTAGGTCCCTCTAGGTCGATCTAGGTCCCTCAGGCTCCTCTAGGTCCCTCTAGGTCCATCTAGGTCCCTTTAGGTCCCTCTAGGTCCTTCTAGGCTCATCTAGGTCCCTTTAGGTCCATCTAGGTCCCTCTAGGTCACTCCCAGCAGAGAGACTGCACAGCTGCCGCGTCGCCAAGACTGAATGGAGTCGCGCTTGTCTCGTTGTGTGGGCCGTGCTACACATATTGCAGCCGATACCGCGCGCCCTCCGCCCGCGTGTACACCAGGCCCCCGGGAAGGGGGGGGGGATATGATTTCCTTGACCCTGATACGGGCTTTGTTTCAGACAGGCCGCCGCGGCACGGCACGGGAAGCGACGTAGTGTGGATCCCTCACTGATCCGAGAATCACGACTTCTGGCGGTGGACTCGGTGGGGCGTGGCGAGGCGGGGCGTGGCGAGGCGGGGCGTGGCGGGGCGGGGTGGGTCCGGGCCGGGTGGGGTAGCAGCACCTGAAGCGGAGGGACCCGCGCCGCGGTTCGATGGGGCGGCCCGTGGAACAGACCGCTACAGATAATGAGAATGTGTTGATTAGTGCGGTGCACCCCACCACGCCGCGCTACGCCGCGCCGGCGGCAGCTCCTCACGTTTCGTTTGGCGCCCTTCCAGAGATCCTTTACTTCCGGGTCCTCAGGCCCCACGCCACGCCACGCCACGTCGGCGTCATTGCTCGCCCTGCCCCGATTGGCCTGCTTCCCCTGCTGGCAAGCATTCCATTCCAGTGAGGGTGAATCACTGGAGCATCGTGGTTTCTCTTCTGGCTTCCGAAGCAGGGCACCCGGCTGCTTGGCAGCGAGCATGACCTGTCTCGTGGCAGGCTTGATTTGATACTATTAAACGTCCAATCTCCAATCTGTTACCACCGCTTCAAATTTGAGTTCATAGAGCAAAACTCGTACAGATGAGTACTGATGTCTCCATAAGATATCTCGCAACTATATAGGCTATATCGGTATCGTAATCCGAGGTGACCTTGGACAGTTGGTGACTTGCGGGATATTGAAAATATTCAGTGTGTCTGTGTTATCACAGCAAGTGAGTAACCAAAACCTTCTCTTTAACGCGAAAATTTTTGTATTTTTTTACTCGCACTTCCGTACTTGGCCAAAGCCGTCCCTCTGTCCAAGTCACCACGGTTTACGGTACAAACATTTTAGCATAGCCGTGAATTTTTGGCTAGCATTCAAATTTTAAACAGATTTTACCCGCTTTAAAAATAAAAATTAAATTTTTATTTGAAATTACAAAAGTGATTCCAAGTTTGTTAAATAACAAAATTTCATCGAATTTGATTAAATTTTATGGAAACTAAAAGGGTTGAGGCAGAGTGCTCACAACGATGAGGGTTGAGGTTGTACCCGTCCCTGTAGGTGTGGACACTCCCTCGCGACTCGTAAATCGTCAGACAGAGCAGTCCGCGGTGCGGCCCTGCCCGGCCCGGTCCTACCGTCCCGACCCTCTTCAGTGCGGTCTCCCGGACTTCTCCACGCTCCTCCTGATTCCGTGGCGACAAATCGGTGACATTTGTTCCGACCTAGCGCGAGCTAACAGCGGCGTGGTGGACTCCGGAGCGGGCCAGTCACCTGGCGTTCCACATCACATGGCGGCCACTGCTGACCCGGCGGGGTGGGGCGGGGCGGGGCGGGGCGGGGTGCGGTGGTGGGCGTCTGATCAGCTGCCCGGGCGCCGCTCCGTTGGTATGGTGCCATCTCGTATCGACGTGATCAGTGCCTTCACCGCCACGCTATCGGAATGAGGCTTTGAGTCGGCGCATGAGGCCGTGCGGAGCGGCGTGGGACGGTGATAGTCGTAACCAGCGATTTCGCATGGACTGTCTCGTTTTGTCACTGGGACTGAAAATGGATGGTGGTCGATATGCTCGCTGAATAAGTTATGACTTTGACTTTCCGAAAAATTATCGTCCTGATGTGTTCCGTTTCCAAATGAATAATTGACTCCATGGCGGGGCCACCCCGCCCACTTCCGACGCGCCTGTTTAAGCTGCCATCCACAGACTTGATCAGAACACCCAGGGATGAGCATTCATGAATCAAGGTGGTACTGTAACAGCGGATATAAAAATATTCTTTGCCACAAGTAAAGAATGTATTGATTTGAGAAACGAAACCAATGAACCTTTTGTCCTCTAGCATCGTCTCTTTCTTTGTGATTCAGTTAAAATTGCACTGATTTAAGATTTTTTTTTATTGTCTTAATGTTGAAAAGATTTAATTCGCGCAGTAAGCCTTAATTGTTTGCGTCGAAACGCACGCCCGTGTGACACAGGTTTCACTGTCGGCTTCAGCGCAGTGTCCTTGAGCCAAGAGGATGACTCCATGGGTATGAGAGGAAGTTCGGACTTGTCAAGCAGGAAATCTCGAACATTTTTCGGTTCAAAAGACGGTCCCCAAGTCGCGGAGGACTGGTGCTCGGTGGTCTGGGCCCTGCCACCGGAATCATCGGAGTCGCTCAAGTGTTTTGTTGCCCCGCCCCGCCGCGCCCCGCCGCGCCCCGCCCCGCCCCGCTCCCCTGGTGATAGCCACAGCCGTTACCTATCCACCTGGCCACAAGTCTCCGCTCCTGACGCATTCCTGACTCCGCAAATAACACCACTTACCTTCAACTTGCCAGCTTGGCGATCGACTATCCGTAACCGAAAAAAAAGAAAGGCGACGGTAGCACTTTAAATAAAAATGACATCTGCATCGGCAACGGGTCGCTTCTTCTTATTGCACGTCCCGCCCCGCCCGCCACGCCCCGCCCCGCCCCGCGGTCTATGACATCATCGCCCCGTGCGAAGCGGCGCGACGGTCCAAACTGCCCGCGCGATTTCTTATGCGTCTCGATGTCGGGATTCGATTCAGATTCCCGCATTCCTTGATCCCCAAAGCAAAAAAAAAAGTGTGAT
>CABIKL010001317.1:0-15916 GCA_902196195.1 Aptinothrips rufus | reverse complement strand
CATATTTGTTTCTTTTAGTGTTGCGATGGTTTTGAGGTACTCGGCAAGATCATTGGGCATTTTGGAGAGCAACCCACCTCGTCCTCAGTAAGACTTTTCAAGAAGTAGGAACTTGATCTGACAATCTGTGTATTGTGAGAGTGTTTTGTTTCAATTTTTCTTTATCTACTCTTGAGTATGTACAAAATAAATGCTTGTTGATCGTTTAATGTGATTAATTTTTATAATGATCTACTTTCTCTTTTGAACAAATATACTATAACTTTTGAACGAAAATTTTGCTTATTTTCGTGTCCTTAAATGTATTTCCTTATTTCTGTTTTTAAGCTAAACCATACTATATAAGTCAATTAGAGGAGGTTTCCAAGGGTATTTTGAATGGAAAATTTACATTCATGTATTCAAGCAATTGCGACATGGCCTTAGGATATCACATGATTTCTTTCAATATCATCAGCTAATTACAGACATAAGGTTACAGCTATCTTCAGATTGCTCTTTTCAGTTATTTGTAGTCCGTATCTGCAATCACTTCAATTTGTCTCTATTTCATTTTTGAGTTTAGATAGGGTCAAGCCTGTTTCAGTTTTACAATCTAGATCACTGATACATGATACAAAATCTATTGATACATTTTCTCACGTTTGAATATCTGTTCTTTCATACTTGAGCAAGAAATCCATCGTGAAATTTATGCAGTATTATCAGACGTCAAACATTGACCCTTAGCTCTTACCAATTATATTGAGAAAGTCACCCACGTGGCAGAGGAGTTGCTAGATGCCAAATGACATGTATATTTGAAATTATCAAGATATTTTTCTGTGAATATTAAGTACTAAAAATACCAGAAGTATAAATTTGACTATTATTTTCCTTCTTTGTAGATTTTTCACATTTGTGCTGCAAACTGAAAGTCTTGAAGGAAAGGGCTCTAAAGAAACACTTTGCATGTTTGAAGTATTTCCAAAAGGCATACAGATGTGATTTGTACGTCTGGTGGAAAGAACTTCAGCAATAGAAGAATAACATGTAAATATTCCCCAAACTAAATACACATTTATCATCCACTCATTTGATTTGAATTCGTTGAATAATTATAATAAATAAATGCTGTCTGAATAAATTCACTGTAAAATTATCTGCAAACTCTGACCTTTACAAAGGATAGGGTTAGTGATATTTATTATGGAACTCTGCTCGATTAGCACCATTGTAGCTCAGCCATAATGTTTGGAAATGATTTTTTTTATTTTTTATTTATGTACAAAATAAAAGCATAGCTTTTTATTTATGAGCTAATGAAGGGCCTCTTTGCTCTACCAACTGCATATTGCTTTGTTAGTTTCAATGAAATGGTGTTTTGTTAATGATGCTGGTTCTTCTCATATATACACTAATGTACAAAGCTTCTGGTAACAAGAATGTATATCTTATAGTATCTCTGGAATCGAGAAGTTGGCAATAATCTGTCGTTAACTTTCTTCTAAATAGCTAGGAACAAACATATTAGTTCGTCAAGACATTTTTAAGAATTTGTCTCTTGAAAAATGTTGTAACTTGCTACCAAACAGTTTGATCATAGAAATCTGTACCTTGCTGTGGAGAATCTTAGACAAAAGATTCACCCCATTCTAAATGGAACAAAAATAACAGAATGATTGTTCTTAATTATAAAACGGATTTGATTAATTTACATAAGTGCCTATGACTGTGCAAGTGGCACAGGTGCACAGTCAGCTAAATAACATGGTAACATTTTTATGAACTTCTCTTTCCACACTGAATTCTAAGTTTTAACTTAATTTTTTGTTCCTTGCCTTTCAACAGGACTGTTAATGCAGTCTTCTCATCATCTTTTTTCAACACCAGCACACTGAACCCTAGGAGTTCTTGGTCATATTGTCTATTTACATAAAACGGGGCACTCAGGGAAGGTGTTCTGACTTGCTTGTTATTTTCTCTGCCATTATCTATATGGCAATTCAATCTTTGTTTGTCCTTATAGAATTTTCCCAACATTCTCTTAAGTCATCGAAGGTATCTCAACACCCATTTTCTCATGCTAATTAAAACATAAGACTATGGAGCTTGTCACTGATGGCGTGAAGGCTCTTGATTTTCTTCTGCTGTTGAATTGAAGTGGCAGTGTGAATAGGAAATCGTTCATACAGAGTGCCCCACTCTGATCACAGTTTGAGGATCATTTCAAGATCCAGGGAACAGATCGTCTTGAAATACAGGGGATCATACTGGCAGTCACCTGGAAGTTGGGCATACTTCTCGATGGGAAGCACAGCAGCTCTTACGCATGGATTGATAGTTGCAATACTGGAAACCGTATCGCTCTAAGAACTCCCTGCATGTTAAACCGCCACTTATTGAGCGAGCTTTATCCACACAGTCTTCAATGCCTGCCACTGCAAGAAAGTTAAAGACCATTAGTTTTCAAACAAGTCTGAGGCAATCTTGAAAGAAATTATAATTCCAGGTTTTAAATTTGCGACATTTTTTAAAAAAAATTTTTAATTTGTTTTCCCCATTTATTATTTTTTTTTGTATTTTTATTGCATCAAGTTGATGGACAATCTACAGAGATCCCAAAGTGATCATGCTATGCATGCAGACCAAGTTAAAGAGATGCGACCAGCACCAGTTGTATTTAATTGTACTGAGCCACCACCTAGTCAACTGCTTCATATGTGTGATGTCCTCATGAATGTACAGTCATTAATAATGATAGTCCAGAGTAATGTTGTTGGGTTAGAAGAGTGAAAACGAATACTTGTCAGCTGAGCGGATCTTGAGTTAAAAAAAACAAACTGTCATATTTTTTTAAGATATGGAAGATCCTAGGCAGTAAAGGGAAGCAGGAGAAGGCAGTAGCTGGGAGAGTTGTTTTCATCTTGAAATGGATTTGTGCTGAGGACGAAGTCCAATAGACTGTACTCGTAAGAACCATGAGTTCTCTAACATTCTAATGAAGTGAAGATAAGATAAATAATTGCAAATAATAATTTGGTTTTCATTACAACTACTAGTTTTCATCACAAGTAGGATGGATAATTGAAGACTTAATTTTAAAGCAGGAAAGCAAAGAATCTGGAAGCAGCAAAAATATCAGCTATTGAATCTCTACAGTTTTTTCTTGATAGCGACACATTGAAATTTTGAACTTTTATTATCTGTGACTTACCAGGTTTTGTGCTGCTGTCAAGATAAAGTGGTGCAGATGGAGACTGGGGAAGGAGAGGGTCAGGATTTGGGGAGTTTGGAGATTGGCGTCCAGTAAGAGCTATGCTCTCATGGGTGCTCGTGCCACTCGGCTGATTGTATGGTCTAGTCGTTGTCGACGTTCTGTAGTACAGTTCATATGCTGCATATGGATTTTCTGTCGTAGAATGTGCATATTGATTGACAAAATTGTGAGACGTGGATGTTAAATAATTTTCATTTGGAGTATCATGCTGTTTTTGGTGTCCAAAATCACTAAAATCATAGGGATTTTTTGTAGTTGTCTTTGCTGTATTCTGTTGTGTTGACGTTCTGTAGTACTCATCATAAGAATTTTGCTCTTCTGTTGATGTTCTAAAGTACTCTGCATAAAGATTTTGTGCTTCAGTAGTTGATGTTCTATAATATTCTTCATACAAATTTGGTTTTGCTGTGGAGGTTTTGTAATACTCCTCATAGGAATTCTGTTTTGTCGTAGAAGATTTGTGGTAATGTTCATGCGAATTTGGTTTTGGTGTAGAGGCTCTATTATACTCATCATACAAGTTTTGTTGAATTGTTGATGTTTTATAGTAATCATTATACAAATTAGGTTGAGTTGATGAAGTTTGGTAATAATTTTCTGATTTTATTTCAGGTTGCTGATTAGGATTTGAATGTGATGAAAAGTGTCGTGAGTTAGTTTTGCCAAAATCACTGAAGTCATATGGGCTCTTAGTTGTACTAAACGTACTGAAATAATTTACATTTGTGGTTGGTCTCCGGGTTGTATGCTGACTTCTATATTCCTGACTGCCATTATTTTTAGTTTGCAAAACTGAAAAATTGTTATTTTCATAGTTGCCTGTGACTTGTCCAATATCATAGTTTTTGTATGAAAGTGAATTTCTCGCGATATCATAGTGTCTCGGGTTATCTACATTCTGCACAGAATTATTTTGTATCCTTTCTTTGTCGTTATTGTTTCCTGAGTGGTATGCATGAGTTGTATCTAGTAAGGTAGAGTAACTGTAAGTTATATATGATTTAGTTGTCTCAGGTCTAGTTGTAGTAATAATGTCAGTAAGTCTGTCATTCCAGAACTCGGCCCAGTCCGACCTGAAGTTTATCAAAATTAGTACACATGTGTTAGCAATATACTCTCTTCTTCTCATCATCCAATCCATTAATCTCTCCACATCCCTTTAATTCAAATTAAGTATGTGTATGCAGACATGCAATTATATATAATTAAATTATGACCAAAACAATGACAGAAATACTGTTTTCTATCAAGAGTATCGCTTCACTTCAAAAAGACCCAAATTACAGCATCAATTTTTGTTTACTTTCACTTTCTTAACTTTTAAAATTGATTTTTGTCTCCGTTATTTTTTTTGCTGCAGGTAATGCTTTCTTTTCAAGTCAATATGATATAAATCAGTATTTTGGTCAAGCTCTTTTCTTTTCAAGCAAACTGTTTCAAAAGTGCTCAAACTTGCAATAACTCCTGCACCTCTAGGTTCTTTGCCCAACTAAAATATGCAGTTCAAACACTGTGGTGATAATTTGTGTCATACTTTATTTTCATATTCACAGCATCTTAAGAAACGTCATGAGGTATGTCTACTTTATCATTCTGTTTTTAAATCGCCATGCATTTATGTACAGTGCATGCTTGTCACTCAGTCTGGTGCAAACCTCAAACACTTGTATTCCATTTTCAATACATCTGTGTAAAATAATAATTCGTAAAGTATTCATGCATTACCTTTGTGTTGTAATATTGTACGTATAATAAGGCCTTGGCTGTGTAGCAGAGCTATCATCATCAATTCTTCGTAGAAAAGCTGGAGCATTTTGTGAGTAATCAGGGATGATGTTTTCATGTTCCACAACACATTTACCGTTCATACAGTACTGAAATAGGAAAAGAGCAAGTCAGTGTATCATTCCTTAGTCTACATGTGTCTACATGTAACCATTTGAATACTGTTACCTGTCCATCTCCACACGGAGAACCCTCAGCTGCAGGTCTGTAGGCTACACAATAACCAGAGCCTGAGTCAAAACAAAATAGTTGGGCACAGACTCTGTCGTCTTTCTGTAAATAATTCAAATCACACAACTGACTTAGTCTTTAAACTTACAAGACGCTACGTGTCTGTTGCTTGATTGAGTACTTACAAAGCATGCACTTGTTCCTCTGTCTTTGCGACACTGAGCATCTAGTGTCAATAACTTGCCAGGTAAAACTCTAGGAAGGGACTCATCCTCATGAGGTGAGTTATACAGGCATGTGGCTGTGTCTCCACTGAAATGAAATGAAGCAGGAAAGTTAAATTTAACCCAAAACTAGTTCTGTAATATGTTTCAAATTTCTTAAAAATCTTAACTGGCTGGATTACTTTAAGAAATGGTGAAAAGAAGCAACAGTACAAGGTGACCACTTGAAACCCTTCTCCGTGTGACGCAAATCACTCATGATGTAACCATCTTCCCATCTACATTTCTCAGCCCCAGGCCCGCCAAGGTAGCTGGGAGGGGGTGATCCGTCATGAACAGCTCCCAAACTGTTGAGTAAAGGCGTCAGAATCAGTGAAAAAACATACTTTCACCATCAAAGCATCAAAATATGATGAAACTCACAGATGTCCCACTTCGTGCGCTGCCACAATGATACCAGAGAATCCACCAGTGTCTTCAATGATCGCCACACTGTTGACTTTCTCCAAACGCTTGTTGACCACACAGGCACCACCCACATATGCAAAACCTGCACATCCACACACATAATTGATGACAAGTTTTTTTTTATTCGGGCCATAAGTTGCAGATTCCTTTTTTTTTTTTTTTTTTTTTTTTTTTTTTCTTTTTTTTTTTTTTTTTTTATTATTACTAGCTCTTTTTCTTCTTCCTTTACTCTTCTAAAATTCAAAGTAATGAAAAATATATTTTTGAAGTATAGCAAACTTTTGCAATATTACCTGATATGAATAGAAGCCTCTTTATGTTTTGAAATATTGATGACAAGACAATCGTTATTAGTTACCACAACTGAGAGAAAAATGTAGTTTCTGATGAATTAATCAAGCTTGTTTTAAGCTTGGATGAAGACAAGAGTTACTTTGCAATGAATATCACTTTAAAGGCAGCTTATGATTCAAAGCAAGATTAGCAAGTTAGCAGTTAGCACTCCACATCCCATTGTTAGTGGAAATTCTATATCTATCCAGACTATACATGGTTAGATAAACACCAAGATGCAAGTTGTTAGTGGATGCAAACCATCCCTCATGCTCATCTCACATTTATTATTTCTTCCATACTCTTTATTTTCTTTTGATTTAATGAACTTGCTTACCTTTCTGTGCTGCTGACCATAGGTATTGGGACATGTATTTCACCTCAATTTAATGTCTGAGCACAGAAGTGTGATTTTTATATATATTTTTTTTTTTACTTTTGCAGAATTATTACTTTAGGTCAATGCTAAAAATTGTCTGATGGTAAGAATGTAGCAATGCAAAGCTGTCACAAAAGGCAGTTAATGTGCTGGTTTATGAGTACAGGATAGGAATGTCAAGGTCTCTTTTTCTGTCAGTTTCACAATGAAGTTATTTGAAGCAACACACATAGCTGGAAATAACATGAAATATGGGGCGATTGCAGATGAAATTGGTGAATGTTTCACAAGACGGAGCAAATTTTTTATCAGTATACAGAGTACATGATAAGCATCACTTTGTTTTCCAATGTCAAAGACATTTAAAAGATTATTTCTTTTAAATTATGTGATATAATTATTTGCTCTGCCTTTTAGAGTCTTTCTGGAGGTAGTACCCACCTGCTGTACCTCTGTTGCACGCATCATTTGGATATTGTCTTCTGCACATATCTAATCTGCAATCACACAAGCACACCTCTGGAACACCGACCCACGCCTTCCTTTCCCAAAACCACATGTGAGCTGAACCCTGGAGAGACCTTCACGCCAAGTCATTCATGTCCATTCTACTTTTCACCACGTTAACAGTTGTTAATTTTCCTAAAATATAACATATGTACACGGGCACTGTACTATAAAATGTATCCAATGTCAAATTTTCATTTTAAATATTTTAAAATATTATTTTACAGCACTATGTAAAATTCAACATTGTAATGTTCTGGTGTTAATATTTTTTACAGCGATGCTATCATACTGAATAAATAATCAACATCTTAATAAACATTTTAGAGTGCAGTGTCAACATTCATGTAGATTTACCACCATTGTTAGCTCCTGAGGAAGTCACAATCATTTCAAACTCACGGCAAGCTCTGTGAATATACATTTCAGAGCGCCCTGCCAGGTTCTTAGCCCGATTTTTCCAATGTGCAGTTTATTTTACTTCCCACTTTGCATGTTGTAGTGAGTCTTAAAAGAAGCTACTTGGTATTCCTTTTCATAATGTATCTCAAACAGAACAGGGAAGTCCAAAAACAAAGGCAGCTAAGCGACATCCAAAGTGCTTCTCCATAGAGCATTTTGAGGCCAAGAAGTCTATTTAGATGACTTCATTTTAGATGTTTTTGTCTACTTTGTTTTGCCAGAACTGCTTCTTTTGAGAAGTACTTCCCAGTGAGACATCGGTGGTCGAAACGATATTGATTCGGCATCGTTTCGATACTAAATTTCGTGTATTCGATATCAGTTCGGCATCGTTTCGATCACATATTTCTCCCTGGTTAAGATGCTGACTCGCGCGCAACTAACTGCACACCGGTAGAGGTTGGGCCATTATGTACAAGTTGGACTGGACCAGTCAGGCTGATCTGGTCCTGGTCTCTCGACTCCAAGGATGCGATGCACGGTTAGCGAGCCCATCACAACTGATGCAGAGTTAGGACCCGTTGCAGGTCACCTGTGTACAGATCACGTGACATACCGGCAGTGCCCTTGGTGCAGCGTCCCCCCTTCCGCCGCCGGCACATGTCATACCTGTTGATGTCACACATGTCACACATGGCAGTGCAGTCACTCGGTCGGATACAGGCGAGACCTTCCTTTTCCTTTCTCCCTCCCCTGATAAGAAGGTCGAGGGCGCTTCCCTCTTTGACATGGAAAGTATACAGCTGTCTTTTTCATGAGAAAACCATCGTCCTGATGGATATAGCATTTTTGATTATAGGGTAATGTTTGCAAAGGCACAAGTGCCAGAAAGAGATAAATACCTCTCCGAACAGTCGGATAAAAATAAAAAAAATAAACATTGAATGTAATTTTTGATCTTCGCCTGTATCCGAAGGAGGTGAACGATGAATAAAAATAAGAGATTTTGTATGAAGACTCCGCATGCTTTGGACGCCCTTTGAGTCTGGCGTGTGAAACTGATGTGCCACGGGCCAGGGGGCCCAAAAATAATACTGCGTTTGACATATCTCCCCCCCCCCCCCCCCCCCAAAAAAAAGGGGGGGGGGGAAACGGAAGTTTTTGAATCGTCTGAATAATTATCAGGAAGAGAGCTCCTTCGAAAATTCAGTAAGATTTTTAATCTAATTGGCACTAATGTCCCATCCAGTACTGTAGAGTGTGGAAGGAAAAACAACTCAAATATGCTCTAAATGGTAATTTGCATTTTTTGGTGAAAATTTTCCGTTTATACAGGGTGGCAGGCCAGCGCCGTGAAATCTTCAAGTTAGACTAGCCCGGTGACAGCAGGCGAGCGGGTGAGCGGGCGGGCCGGCGCGGGCGTACTTGGCGGGCTAGTATAACCAAGAAATGTCACGGCGCTGGCCAGCCACCCTGTATGTAGCAATTTCTTCGGAAAACTTAGAACACTAGTGGCGTCTCTCCCCCGCCTGCCCCGCCAGCCTCTCTAGGCCGTGTCAGTGTCGAAGACAAGGCCTTACTTGGTGACTGCGACTGCGATGTCGTACACGGGCAGGCGCCGCTCTCGGAACAGGTACTTCCCCATGTCGGTAAGCGCGGCCGCCGAGTCGATGGCGTCCCTGCCGACTCGGTTGCGCTCCAGGTAGGGCGTGGCGTCGCGGCCCTGGAACAAGCAGACGGCTCAACCCGTCATGTCGAGCTGGGAGAGGGAGGGACCCTGGAGGGACATTGGTGTCTAAGGGAGTGAAGGGCTTTGTCACTGAAGGGATCGTCCGCCGATCGCCGAAGTCAGACGAGGCAGAGGCCGAGGGCGAGGTGACCGCCCTGGCCGAGCGTGTGCAGAGCCTGCGCGTCAAGCACGCCGACCTGGCCGAGATATGCGTCG
This sequence comes from Aptinothrips rufus, assembly GCA_902196195.1. Taxonomy (NCBI): domain Eukaryota; kingdom Metazoa; phylum Arthropoda; class Insecta; order Thysanoptera; family Thripidae; genus Aptinothrips; species Aptinothrips rufus. The sequence goes on along the minus strand of CABIKL010001317.1, from coordinate 6,443 downwards.
CCATCAGCCCTCTGGGGCGGCACAGAGTGTTCTATTGGGAGAGAGCCGAAAGGGAGGCCGCCATTTTGACGACAGACAGTCCTCTGTCTCTCTCGCACCAGTTGCCGTTTACGACGCTGTCGTCAAAATGGCAGCGCCCATGACGGCACTGGACACGTCGCTTTCGGCTCTCTCCCCATCTACCACTCTGGGGCGGCAGGCCGCCGCCGAGCAGCACGACAAGGCCATGAAGGAGTACCGCGCAAGCGCAAGAAGATGTGCATCGAGATGGGGGACGCCATCTGCGAGAACTACCCCTAAGTCTAAGAAGGCCCACATGGAGGAGATCGGCATCCAGACGGACGAGGACGTCGGCGTGAAGCTGTGAACTGTCTGCTGCGAGCGACACTGCCTATATGGATGGATATGATTTTGGAGTAAATCAGAAATCGCTGAATGGCTTTGCATTTGTGCCACAGCCTGATCAATAAGACTGATTAATCTGTATTTTTGTTAGTATTATTATTCTCAGATTATTGCCTGGGAAATTTTTATTTTATTTTTGATACGAAGTAAGAATGCGTTAGCATATAATGTAAATTTTTGAGATAGCAATTAATAAAATTCTTACTTTTCTAATTAACAGTGTTTAGTACTTTCCTTACTCCTGTATTCTACTAACTGGTTTAGAGTCTCAGTGGTGGAAATCTTGATTTAACATCCAGAAAAGCGTGTACTTGATTTTTCATGTACTTGATATGAAAATTGTACACATTTCCTTCGATGTACTTCTCACAAGCTTAAATCTACTAAAATATTTCAAGCCCAGCCTAAAATGCACTAAAAAATTAGGCATACTGTCATTTGGGTGTACTTTAACAAAATTATCTAAAATGGTGGGCCTAGGACGAAGAAAAATTATGGGGGAGTGGTCGTTGAAGAAAAACGAGCAATATACACTTACCCTGGAGATGATTATGCCCGCTATGCTTATCCGGATCCGCGGTCCTTTCAGGAGCTTGTACCTGAGGTCAACTCCGTTCCAGAAGGACACGAAGTACCTCTTAATCTGCACGTTGTCTCCGCCGTGAAGTCTGGAAGGAGAACAATGTTCTGTAGCTACTGATATACACATCAGACGCGCTCTCACCATGATTCCTTTTCAATCACCTGTATCCATCGTAGTCTACGATGACCAAAATTTCGGGGTAGATGACGTAGGGAGCCTCTCTCTTCACTATCGATCTCCGAGATCGAGATGCTCTGACTGGGACGGTATCCGGCTCCATATAAGCTGAAACAGACAAGAAACGCTGTTAGAGTCAATCATACGAAATTACAACAGCCAGAAACGGTTCATCGACAAGAAGTCGACTGGACGTCGGTTTAAACTACAGGATGGACTTTGTGCCCGACTCCTGCACCCTCACACCGAGCTTAACCGAGACCAGAGAGAAAAAAATAATTTTCTCCTAAAAAAAAACAACAACAGAAAAACGAACGCTTTCCAGTTTGGAAGAAATTTTGAAAATTTCAGATTTGCTTCAGACTTTCAAACCTTAAAACAGTAAATGCCGCTGTTTGGAGGTTTACAAGTTGCGAATTTGAGCAACCCTTGGGCGCAAGTAATCTGCTGGATATACTTTACCCGGGTATCAAGTTTAGCCGACATCTGAAAGAAAAAAAATATACGCCGATTCGAGTTGAATTCGACGTAAATTTACGATCGCCGTGACGTATCAATTTTGGATCGGGATGCGCCAAATAACACGGATTCAGTGAAAGTCGTGTCGGTAAGGTCGCGGACTTCGGAAAGTGATACTTGAGCAGAGGTGCGTGAACGCCGTGAGTGGGGTGATGGGGCGGGGGAGAGGGTGATGTGGCGTGGCGTGGCTTGGCGTGGCCTGGCGTGGCCTGGCGTGGCCTGGCGTGGCGCGGCGTGGCGCGGCGTGGCGTGGCGTGAGTTTGAAGCGGCCAGCGATCAGTGCCCCTTCCTGGAGCCGCCCTGGAGCTGACCTTTCACGCAGGGGCCAGTCAGTAGGCTGGAGCTAGGCTGGACCTCCCCCAACGCGCGGGGCGGGGCGGGGGAGAAGGACGGGAGGAGAGAAGAGGTCATGATGGGTGCGCAGTGATGCCCCACGCCACGACATTTCAGCGTGGCGTGGCGTGGCGTGGCGTGGCGTGGCGTGGCGCTACTCCGCGCTGTCGTATAATGGTCAGCTGAAGGCTTTCCGGCACCACGATGGTGGCCGTTGCGTCTTCTGCAGCTCTGGGACCCCGCGCTGTGACCTATACGGAGCGAGGCACGGCACGGCACGGCACGGCATGCACGGCACGGCGCGGCAGGGCGCAGAAACTGGGGCAGCAAAGACTCACTGCAGGGATGAGGGGCTGCCATATCACATCGCTCCGCAGGGGGCCCGGCGGGGTAGGGGGCCCCGCACTAGCATGAGAGAGGGAGACCTTCACGCGGGAGGAGTCAAGCTGTCTCTCTTTCCTCGAGCGAGGCTATCAAAGCTGACACAAAAGTAGTAATAAGAAAAATTTGAATTTTTAACCCAAGTTAAACCCATTTGGATGGATGATAATTATTTCATCGAAATGTTACGCATGGTACATATTACAACATTGCACCTGCACCCCTAAAAAGTCACAATATCACTGGGCTAAGATTAGAGTTTATTATCGTGTTTTTAGAAGAATACGTTCGTCCCCTGACCGTTATTTTTTTGATAATTTGACAGTTCTGCTCAAACTTACTTTAATGCCTCAAATTGATACTCGAGTATCAATTTGAGGCTTCATACACAACGTTACATGAGTGATGACTCATGCGAACTTAACGACTCGCAAGCTCACAAGTCGCTCGTAAACTTTCGCGTATTCAGCCTTTGCATTTAATTTAAAATGTTTTGTCTTTTCCTCGGTCTTTTCAACGAAGAAGACCGCCTAATAATCGAACTTTATTTCGGGTACCGTTTGGACTTATTCCAAACTATACTAATCGAGTTCACTTCAATCCGCCTGCGTATTTCTTTAATTGATGCTGGTGAACCGCAGCATCCTCGTTATGCTGATAGCCGCCCCATATATAACAAGTCAGAGCAGTGTCCGTGATGTAACCCGCTCGCTCTACTTTTGGCCGCAGAGGTCGATTCGATCGACGACGATCAGCGAGCGTCGAGTCGAGCGCGGGTCATGATGCACGACCATCACATTGCCAGAGCAACGCCACGCCACGCCACGCCACGCCACCCTCACCTCACCTCACGACAGGACAGGAGCTGCCGCTCATTACGACCTGATCGGCGCGGCGCTGTCCTCATTTGAGTAATGATATGACGGTTGCCAAAGGGCCACCACTCCTCTATCATAATGACACATTCAATTTTATTTTTTTTATATTTTTCTTCTTTTTTTGCCATGGTGGGCTGCGCGTGCTGAAGATTCTTCGACGGTCGTCTTTGGACGTCGAATCGACATCAACCTAAATTATTTTATTAAGTGTGAGTGGTTTTATTGGTTCGGTGCTGTTAGTAGTCCTGAGATGCGCGGATATCTGGTTCTAGCTAAGGGTGAACGGTCAGTTACTCGACTAAAATGTGTACACAGGATACTACATGATTACAATGATTACATACGATATTAGTCAATAAAATCAACTATCGGGCTGAAATGTTAAGATGACAATTGCAATACTGAATTGCTCCGGTATCTTCAATTTCTCTCGAAAGCGATGTATAATATAAATACTTCGAACACATATGATTAGACATGCACGTGTTCTTGTGGTGGTGACTGTACTCACCGTAGTCACTGAGGTCGGAGGACTCTGCCGACTCGCTGCCCGACCGCTTGTACACGATGTGGGCGTGGTGGGCGGCGGACCTCCTGAGGCGCCGTCTGCCGGGCCGCGCGCCCAGGGGGCCCAGGGGCACGCCGTCAGCTGCCGGGTCCTCGAACAGGACGTCCTTGTTGGAGTCCTTGCCGAGCGGGAAGCCCCGCACCGCCTCGTCCGACGCGTCGTCCTCCTCGTCCAGGAAGAGCTCGTCGTCGGGTTCCCGGGGGCGGTCGTCGTCCAGGTGCTGTCGCACCGAGGCTGGCACCGGCTTCACCACCAGGTCGTGGCCGATGGTCCCCTCCTGAGACAGAACAAGGTGAGGTTCAGAGATCATCCAAAGGTCATAAACCACGTGGTTTTGTGACGTCACCAATTACGAGCGGTCACTTTTATTAACGACTGTACAGTAGCGTACTGCCACTCTTAACGCCTGTACGCTTGCGCGTAGCGCGTAGCGACTGTACAGTTGCGTACGGTCACTTTTAACGACTGTACAGTTCCGTACGATCACTTTTAACGACTGTACAGTTGCATATACGATCACTTTTAAGGAAAGATAAGAAAAGAAGAAAAAAGAGACTCAAGATGGAATGAAAAGCTATTTGTTGCGTTCATAACTTACTTATAACTTATACAAAAGTTTACGACACTCTTTTTTTGGAGGGCACCCAGTCCGAGAGCTAGCGCTGTGTGATCGATGCAGATGCTGACTCACCCCGTGACCCTCCCCGGGGCAGCCAGACACCTGACCAGCATTCCGATCAAGGTCGCCGCCCCCTCCCACCTCACCTGCTCAATTTGGTAGCTACGGCCAAATAGCAGGGATTGTCTAAATTTAACTTTTAAAGTACCCCTTTTTTAAACTTCAATATCTTTTATTTTCGACAGTCTTAAAGAAAAGCTATGTTTTTTTTAGCCTTGATTCGGCTAGGATTGCATATTTTAATTTTTCTGGGTTTGTCGTGCGAAACGTTGAGGCCATGCTCGGCCGTTCGGCGTAGCGCGACTGTACTACTCTTCGCATTGCTGTGGTCATGGCCGCCGGGTCCCCGCCGGGTCCCACTCCACTCGGAGGGACAGGCATCCTCAAATGTTAAGCAGCAGATCTCGGCCCAGCTCAGCTCAGCTCAGCTCAGCTCAGCTGCTCAACCAGCCCAGCCCAGCAGCCAAGCTGGCGGCCAGCGCGATCTGAATGGCAACGGGTTGCTACTCTCCTCTCCTCGCGGGGTCAGACGCACCCGCCACCCTCGCTGCATACGAAATGAGTCATAACAGCCGACGAAAAGCAGCATGCAACTAACTCAACCTTCGGTCGCTCATAAATAAAATGACCGGCCGCATTGCGGGTCTGGCCTGAGCAACTAACGTTTCTCACTCCGAAGTAGCCTTCACTCTCGATCATAAAAGATGCAAATTTTGAACCTAAAACGTTCAATGACGCTCTTACTCCGTGATAGAAGCCTCCCAACAGGTGCAACAAACGGTCTGATTTTTTTTTTAAAATTTTATTGTTTTGGGTCTAATTTATTCGTTTTCTAAAGCAGCACACACTCCGTGTGAGCTGTAGGTCAGTTCCTGAATCCTGAACGCGGTGAGTTCTGGCTGGCGCCTTGCCTTGCCTTCTACTCTGCTGGGGCGGGCGGGGTTCTCTGTGGCGGGCAGGCGGGGCGCAGGAAAGTGAAATGCCTCCTTCCGCTCGATGTGAGTGAGTGAGCGAGGTATATGTAAGTTACGTGAGCGCAGCAGGGGTAGGTGGGCCGCACGTGCCCGTCCTGGGCTGCACAGGATGAAAGTTCCAATAAGACGTGACCTTGGTCTGCCGGAGAGAGATATTCGTGTCACGCGACCATACCCCTTCTAGAGCCAATAGCCAGAAAGACGCTTTGAGATACACGTATTCCAAGCGTTTTAAAATTGTATGAAAAACATTGTAATCTTTGTTTCAATTGCCACAAAGTTTTTGTTTTGTATTTTCTATGTGATGGCAATCATTCTGCTCGACACGAAGCGGTGCGCGGACCACGACTATCTCATAGCGCAGCAGTCCAAGAATCACTTGAGAACGCACAGCAAAACCAGAAACTTTGGCAACTAACCCAAAAACCAATAAGGGTAAAAGAAAATTTAAGTGTATTTTGACACATGTCGCAAAATGCGTTTCGAAGCTTTCTGTTCATTTTGGAATAGGCATAAAAATCCTCGTCAAAGTCACACTGAAAAATAATTTTTAATCCTTGGTTTTCGGGTTGAGTTGCTCTAGATTCCGGGTTTTTATTATTTTTCAGTGCGCATCTCCCTTTCCCAGGAGTCCCGAATGACCCCGAACTCCACCCCTTCCCCGAGGGGCACCTCACTCAGGATTTCAGGTGTACCGACCGAAAGTTCTCCATATGGTTTTCCTAAGTTTTCCCTGGTTGTGTCTAGTTTTCCCTGGTTTACCATTTTTTCTAGGTTTTCACTAGTTTTCGTAAGTTTTCGTACGTTTTCCTTGGTTTTCCCTAGTTTTCCCTTCTTTTCCCTGGTTTTCCCTAATGTTGGGCTTCTTTTACGATGCACACTGCCCATACCGCGTTTCCCGGGCAGATCCCTTCCCTTCTGCGTTAGTACTCGATAGTAGACTGCC
>CABIKL010001316.1:0-15917 GCA_902196195.1 Aptinothrips rufus | reverse complement strand
CCCCCCCCCCCCCCCAAATGATCCCCTATGATGGGTACTACCCACGGTGGTACTACCCCTAACTAGACAACGCTCCCGTCAAGAAAAGGAACGGGGAAGGAAAGGTTCCTGGTTTATCTCTCGTCAGAATTAATCAACCCTGAGAGTCGGACATACCGTGGCGCTTGAGGGTTTCCCGGTTCTCCTGGAGAAACAGAACACTCTGCCGGCGCCTTTGTCCTTCCCTTTCTTGCGTGCGTACCTCACCGAGTATCGTACTTTGAATGGACTAGGATGTGGCCTGCGTCACCAGGAAGAAGGCAAAGAAGACCACTGAGAAGAAAACAGAATTTAAATATCAATAATCCACAACAGCATAATACAAAAACATCAACATATTTATTCATCCAAATATCATACAATCAAATTATGCAATATCATTTTAACACAGATATTACATATTCTCAACATTATAATTTACTCCAGTAATATTTCACAGCAGCCAAACAGTTGTCTTACAAAATAGCTATATACATGACGTAACTTGATTTCATTACATAAGAAATTGCGTATCTTTGTGATATTGACAAAACAAATATGACAGAGGATAGTAATATCAGGCAATGAAAACTGGTCTCTTTTCTGGTTCACTTTTACAAAATCCTGATTAACCAATCAAAATGATAAAGTCTGATAACAGAGCAAACAGATGTTTTTGAATTACAGTTTATCACATTTTCAGATGAGCATTAAATGAAACAATAATCAAAACCGGGTTGAATTTTTAAAAACATTAAAAATATCAATTGAATCATCATTGAATTCCAGAGCCTCTGCCAAGCTATTGTAGTCACAATGAAAAAAGAAAGAGGAAAAAATGGAACTTGGACTTCTGTCAATAAGAGAGACATAATAAGATCCGACATCGAGACTATGCTTGATAACTTTGTTCTCAAGTTTTGCCTGATGAGCAACTTTGCTTAGCAAAAATACAAATTTTTGAGCTTTACAAAATGATATTGCAGCATTCAGAACAGTTTAAGGTTTAAGACATCCAGGGATGACGTTCAGTAATTTTCAATTAGAGGGTCATTGAATAAAAAGTGGAAAATGTGAAAGCAGCATTCAAATTCAACCTCACTCAACAAAAAGCTGAACCAATCCACCTACTTTCAAAATATAAAGAATGTTAGCATTCATGACTTTCATCTCCGATCACTTCCACCTCTGGGTCGTGGTCCACCTCTTCCTCTTTGGCTGCCCTTGGTTGGAGACTTTCTTCCGCTAGAGGATTCACTTCCAGCACCAAACCGTGACCCCGATTTGGATGATTGAGAAGAATTTTGAGAGGACGAAGATGCAGTGTGAGTTGAGGTTGATGCTCCACCTGAGTTCCTGCTTAAGGGTGGACCATTGCTAGTGCTTCCATTGTTCACACCAGTACCTGAGTTCATAGACGAATTTTTGTTCATATTTTGAGCAGCTATCTGTGCAGCAAGAGTGGGATTGGGTTCACTCATATTGGGCTGCTCACTAAATGACATGCAATATTCTCCTATTTTTTGAATATCACCTGCCTTGCTGCAATATAATGTCAAACAATTCCGCCAAAAAGACGCATAGCCTTTGGTGAGCCTAATAATATCACCTGGTTGAACGTATTGGCCAGGTTCATCCCAAACAGATATGTTCACGCATCCGGTTGGGTCTGCCACTTTACATGAACGTACTTCTCTATTTTCCTTGGTGGTAGTAGGTGGCCCAACCTCTAGCACAATTAAAGTCATACTTAAGTTTTTGGCTCCAGGGCGCAAGTCTTTGATCTGCAAATCCATTCTTAACTAGGTGACGAAGGTAACGACAACTCTTATCTAAGCAACAGCTATAAACTTATGTCATTTTCAATTATGTGCCACATATAAATGTAATCTGGAACCAAGAAAAGAAACACAGTTAATCACAACGATCAGGTCCAACGCATGACTGCATATCAGGAGGAAGAAAGAGGATAGAATCACCGGCTACAATGTAACCTAACCTCAAAATGAACTGGCTGATTTGGGTTGAATACACATGTATAATGTATAACAGAGATAATTTTTTTTCTAGGAATAAATGAATAAGTACCTTTCTCCTGCACACACTACAGCAGCACTTGACGATGTGAAGCTGGCGCTATTTTAACTCAACTTCAGCAGCAAAGCAAATTAAATCCGTTCCAAAACAGTATTCGTGATATAACCCGATGAATCCGACACCGGTGCTAATAACAACCATAGTTGGTCTCGTATGCAAATAATATAAGAGGAGGGGTCCGTGTCTTCAAATACCCCAAGGACCGAAAGAAAATCATCAATACAATAACTTGTCAATTGTCTGCAAACTGGTTGCTGAGATGGACCCCCTCGTCTCTCTCCCCCCACCCCACCCCCACCCCCACCAAGCCCTCCGCCCTCCGTGCAGTAAAGTTTGTTCTGCTGGCCATGGAAACAATGTTAGGTTTTGGTTCTTTCAAGTAATCGCTGTGCCTCAACTGTCAGTAAAAATTTGAGATCTGTGAACTTTTTCTTTTTCGTAGTCTAATATGGCCCATAAGCGGCTTCTGCCAGACAACAAAGGGCTGTATAATGTGAGTTTAGGACTTATAACCTTCCCTTCTCTTTACAGTTGTTAAGTCCAGTCCTGTATTTTGAACCCTCTCTTTGTGCTAACGTGGCAATATAGTTAACTAAAATAGATGCTAATTCATGTTTTAATATTTTCACAAACTTAAGATGTACGAAACTGTAATAGCTATTCTTAACATTTCATAACATTTTGTCCGGCAGGTGAGCAAGTGGTACTTCATTCCTAAGCCACATGCCTTGAACGATGGCATAGGGAGGAACTTGCCTGCTGCTTACAAACGGTACTATTTAGAGCTCAGTCAGGAGCCGTCTGCAGTCCATCACATTCCAGAGAAAGGAAAATATAAACGTGATCCTGAGACTGGCATAGTGTGAGTTTACTCTCATCGCAGGTCATTTTAGTACCATTAATAATAGCTGTAAGACTCGTCCCTGCATTACACTTAGTATTTATTTTGTATTTGGCTTTTTTGAAGAAGCCAAACTAAAAACAATTTAAAGCCTTTGTCTTGTCTTGATGTGTGCCTTGAGAAAATTTCAACATTTTTGGCAGTCCTATCATTTAGTGTATTCTGTTTTCAGAAAACGAGTTCAGGATGATCCTCCACCAATATTATATCCAAAGGCATTCCATAAAGGCCTTTGGGGTGGATGTGGCATTATAAAAGCATTTAAGCAGCCAAATGTTAAGCTACCACGTTGCCCTAAGTACTGGGCTCCTGAGTTTCAGACTTCTGTGGTGTACAGTGAAATTTTGGATATATTCATAACTGCTATTGTAACCAAAAGAACTATACAACTCATACACAAATTTTATGGCTTTGATCATTATCTTCTCCAGGTAAAGTAAGGAAATGTGCCTCCCTTACCTTATTAAGCACTTATGTTTGTAATATGTTGTGATCTTCCATCTCTTTAGACACCTGCATGTGATCTAAGGTCTGATCTGGCCCTAAAAATCAAAAGGAAGATTTTACTGGCTCTAGATAAAAATGAACTTCCTCATCAGGACCCACAGAAGAGAGAACAAGTGTTTGAGTCATATAGGCACTATCTTGAAAAGGTTAGTGAGATAAGCATCTTTTCAGAATTGCATGTACAGTATAAAACAATAAAACATTGTGATGACTGAAGATTACTTACGTTTCCAGTACGACAGTGAGTATATTCAGTGGTACGGCCTGAAAATACATGAAGCCATTCAAAAAATGGAGTATAATCTTGATGTTGCCAAAGGTAAACCACAACCATTAAAAGTCTTATATCGAAAAGAGTACATTGAGGAGCTTAAGGGAAGAAGGTGAGATTTTCTGCAAACAAATTGTGTGTTTTGCTTTCTTCCTACGGATACTAATATAATCCTTCACTGATTTCAGTAATGAAGAAACAGCTTCTGAAGTGAACTCACCAACCACATCCATTCTGGATAGATTCAACCCATTTAAGAGCAAAAATAAGTGAATGTAGAACATTACTTTCCAATTTACTCCACAGTGAATAAGATTACTTTGCTGTTGCAGGGATTTAAATTGAATTAAACTTGCAGATTTAAAGATGACTTTTATTTGATTTGAATAGTGATCACACATCATCCTCACATAACTTATGTAATACATTTGACAATACTTATTAAAGGATTATTAAAGAAACAAAATCAATAATCCATCAGTCTTTTACGTCAATCCCTCAGCACTAATAAACTGTGAATAACTTCAGCATAAATTCCTATTATATTCCTCTACTAATAGGTACAATCTGCACAATTGAGGGTGTCAGATTAGAAGATTTCACAACTCTGATAAATGAGCTTAGAAATTTAAAACACACAACTAAAGACTGCTCAAAATAACAGTGAAGAGCCTTGTCACAATAAATTAAATTGCTTACATCCGAACACCAAATTTGGACATTAATCAATTGATTTTGAAAATTACATATTCCTAAATTTAATCATTACAGATAAAAAGAGCCAGTGAGTAAACCTTATATCCGAAGACCTTCAGATTCATCAGATTCAATTGCACTCGAAATCACATTCACTATCCAATATGTGGCAAATGCTGAACCAGGCACAATAAAAACAGACATGTACTACCTAAACATAATACCATCAAATCTGATGCAATGAATATTACACATATACAGGTTTGATCAAACAAAGTCATAGAGGCAAAGGTAAATTCTGTACAAGTCAACATGTACAAATGTTAATGCGATCGTGACAGCTAGAGTTAGGTTGCAGAGGCATGATTAATACTGGCATCTTTTCCAATTCAGGTAGCTAGCATACATAACACAATAAAGGGAGTTCCTAAATCTAACATTTGACATATGTCCAATAACAATTGATCAAATCTTCTTCAATAGAGTAACTTCCACAATACTAGATGGCAGAGAGTCATAATATTAGCTGAAAAGAAGATGCCTAGGAATAGAATTAACTCAAAGATTCTCATGAGAGTGCCACTATTCAACATCATGTTTCGCACCCTTACTAGAAACTCTTAACCAATCACAACAAAAACTGTCTAGGAGCCTTTTTATCTACAACCACTGTCTACTTTTATATTTCAAAAATAGGAAAAAAATCGAAAATCAATAACACGAGATTATGCTACAGGGTATAAGACACAAAACATAAACACAAAATGTATGCAAGAAAAAAAATAATTCTAATGTTTTTAAATTCTGTAATGAATGTAATTTTTCACAGACTTTTTGTTATTATTTCTTTTCTTCATTAGAGGATGAGTGTAATGGAACACAAAGGTGGGAAAGAATCAAGCTTTCTGGTAATAAAACTAGATTTACTTGCAGGTTAAGAAGGAAACAGTATTCAAGAAATTTCAAAACCAAACAGCACGTTTGTACACAATGTATCAGAAAAAGAATAATATAAAACACTATAGTATATAGAAGAAAAGGTATCTATACAAAATTGCACTAAACATTTAATTAAGAAAACTCAAGAACACAACAGTAACTCTGATCTGATACCAGATCAAGATCAATTACATACATTATTATTATGAGGAACAACCAACACATACTAATAACATCACTATTGGGAGATTTGTATTGAGAGCCTTCATAGCAAAGGTACCTCTGTCAATTAATTTACACATCTGATATGATGCGACTAACAATCCAAATAATCAAATTAACAACCATGACATGAAGTATTAGGACCCAAAAAAGTTAGCATAGGTGTCTTTGATTTCATTGATTAGGGGAAGGCTAAAGCTCTTGATAAATTAATGAAATACATATTCAACTCCAACTAAAAAAGAAACTAGCTAGGCCGCATGGTTGATACTTTTTCTTTTGCAAAACACAGACGCTAAAATATCAATACAACTGTACATGTACTATGTACTACCTTTACACACTTTACAGACAAGGTCAATCTCAAACTCAAACTGAGAAAAAAAAAGAAAAGAATATTTCAGATGGTAAAAAGAGGTGCACATAAATTATTTCTTATTTAGATCAGAGCATCTTGAGAGATAATGCCACTTATCCAAACATGTCACAGCCATAAGATTTGCATTTCATTTTACAATTAAAATTCATTTGATGTTAAATGCTGACAGCACTAATCAATGAATTTGAATATTTGAATAATAAGTTACATTACTTGATTTATGGCTTTTGAATTCAATTGCTAACATCAGATTAATAGTTTAAATGGGTTCATGGTCGTGGACGCTTCAGCCTTTTTGGTACACTCCGGTGTTTGTTTTCATACTACCAGCAAGAAGGGTGAGGCAACAGTGTCAAGCTTGTTGTTGTACACCGGCTCCTTATCCCTTACCCTGGCAGCATCAACACAAATGCCTCAGCATCACAGGAAAAATAGAGAGTCCAAGAGCGTGAACCCACCTTGATGAAGAAGGTTCAAAACATGCTTAGCAAAACCGCTTGAACAAAATTTTAGAATATTACAATAATAATACAGAAAAAATCTTTGTACTTTCCAGAGTGGTGAAGACTTTGGTAGGCTCTATGTATCATAACATGATTCAGGTCAGGACATGGCTTCTGAACAGTAATGGTGGATGTGATTAAGCCTCAATATGAGGCGTACAAATGAAAAAAGGATGAATCTTAAAATTATCTCAGTAAGCAATATTGAGGGTTGTCAAAAACTCTATTGTATAACATAGACGAAGATATTCTTCTTGCCAGGGGGTCTGTACATCACCACATGAATGACTGATCTGGTTGAATCTGGAATAAGTGCAAAAAAATTATTAGAAGAATTACCTTGCCAATTAGCCCAGGTAAGAAATGTTCTATCATTTCTAATAACAATCAAAGAAGCATCCAGCCTTCAGATATAAGCAAGAGAACTGAACAAACAGTATATTTATTTCCTCACCTTCATAAGCTGAGGTGTAAGATAAGGTGGCTGTGAGGATGAGCCATTAGTATGATGAGGTTGAGGGCCTGGACTGGACAAAACTGGTGCGTTACCTTGAAACATCATAACAGGTTCCAGGTGTGGTGGTGCAATTTTATCTTGTTCCAGTTCTGAAGATGAAGAAATGAAAGTCAAGTTAGATTCAGCTTACGTTATGCACTGCAACACACGTTGCATTTTATTATGTATGACCTTCAATAGGAGGGGGCTCCAGTCCCTCAGCTATCGTAAGATGAGGCATTCCTTGAAACCCATTCAGATCCATATACTGTTCTTGGTTTGGCGAGTGGGTTGAGCAACTATTAGCATCCATTAACATAGACGGGGTGAGCTCAGGTGCACAACCAAGTGACCCGTGCATTGTGGTATACATAGTTGAGTTTAATTGTTGCTCAGTGTAGGATGCAACAGACGGGCTTGCATAGGTCGCGCTACAAGTTGACAAATACCCAGATTGCTCTGGATATGACACAGCTTCAAACTGCATGGATGAGGTGGTCGAATCATCGATGGCCATTACAGGTTTCAGTGCTGCAAACAAACCATTAATTTAAGATAAGAAATGTGACATTGAAACTTGACTCTGATGAGACTTCATTGGGGTATTACTGTAATGTCATAATCATAATTATCTTTAAAAAAATCTCTTAAGAAGATTTTATCTCTGTAAAATATGAATTAAAAGGAATTAAGGATTACTGAAAGGTGAAAAGTATAGTGTAAAATCCAAACTACACATACTGAGTGGAAAACTAATGATGGTGTCTTAGAACTCACAGGAGTGCATATAAAGGGGCAAGAGGGGGCAATTGATGTCTAGAATCTTGACATAGCTTGAGCCATGACAAATTTTTTTGCAATGCTATAATTCCCTTTCAATTTTTAGGGAGTTCGAAACTACTTGTGCTCAGCTATTATTAGTAAATCTGTATAACACAAATTACTATTTAAGAGATTTTTTTTTTCTTGACAGGTACAGGCTTGATGGAAGGTAAGACACAAAACTGTCAAATTATGGTCATAAAGTTTACAGAAAAAAGAAGAAACAATCAGGTATAAATGTCCTAAAAGGGTTCAGACAGACTGATGAGAAGATCAGAAATAAAATAAATAAAAAGTCATTCATACCTTCCTGTATATGCTGACTGCGTAATACATCTGGCATACTGGATCCATTATTCTCGCCCATATGCAAGTACTGATCGTGGCTACCTGCCTGCAGGGAGCCACTGGGAGAATACATAGCCAAGGGAGGCTGCTGGGGCTGCGCAGCAAGTACTTCATTGGGGACTTGAGAGCTTAAGGGAACTGATGGTTGACAAGTAGAGACAGCAGTGGAAGCAGTGAAGGCAAAGGAGGGTTCATAGGATGTATAAGAATATGATCCAGTTAATGATGACATAGGAGGCAATTGTGGCTGATTTAAGCAATCAACATACTGCGGAGCACCGTTCATGGTGACTACATTCGAAGATGTCAGACTATTTGAGGAGGGTGGTAGAGTCTGGTTTTGAGGACAGTTTGGGGGAGGAGCATTCAGAGGCCCGTCAGTAAAAGAAGGTACACTCTGAAATGAAGTATAGGGGACTGTGACTGGAGGTGGATCTGACAGGGTGGGTGCCAAAGAAGAACTCGAAAGAGAAATTGGGGGCGACTGAAGGAAGGAACTATTGCTATCTGGCGGCTTAACAACTTGATTAGAAGATTCAGTAGGATTCTCTCTTAGAGGCTCTGAAAAGGGCACATTACAGGTTGAGGAACTAGTTGACGAAGGTAATGCTTCTTGAGATGAGTTAGTTTTACCAGCTGAGCTTGCTGATTCATTATTGTTTGCCTGAGGTTGTGGATGAGCCGTGACAATGGAAGGAGCTGATGGTACTGAGACTGGAGATGCTGTTTTCACCACTGGAAGCTCAGCATTATTTTTTGATACCTCTGGCTTCTTTAATCGACTCTGTGGCACTGCACTGAGTAATTTTCTTGACATCATATTAGCTAAAGCAGCAGGTGATGACTGCACTAGTTTTGCTTGAACAGGCCGTGTGCTTGGAAGTAACACAGGAGGTCCTTGCCTTATGATGATTTTGTTGTGCGGTCCTCTTGGACTTAAAGTTGCTCGCACATTTCCAGGAGAATTGACTGCACGACGTGGTGCCTGAAGAAGAACTTGTCGCACTAAATACTTAGGGGCTTGTTGTCTAAATATCACAGCCTGATTGCCTCCTTGAGGGCGAGGACCATTGGTTCTATTAGATGGCACACTATTCCTCACAAAGATTGGCTGAGCTGCCACAGCTCGCACTGCTGTCTCCGGTAACACGTGTTCAATTTTACGGCCTTGAGAGTCAAATCGCTGAACACTTACAGAAAGAGCATTGGTCTTCATATTCTTGCTCAGAGTGGTAAGAGGATCCTTTCCAGGGGCCTGAGGTGTCTGCCCCGTCAGCAAAGCTAATCTGATTGCTCGTCCTGGAGGTACACTTCCATTCTTGGGAACAATGGAAACACTGGGCCGCACCTGTGTCTGAGGAATCCTACCACCCACCTTATTTGAGGTCGCAGTCCTAACAATAGGACGGGGAGGTTGGCCTGCCATACTCACGGGTCGAATCTGAACACTACCATCGCCTACAGTTATTGGTGGTATATTACCTTTTCTTGCCGCAGCATGGACAACTTTTGACACGCCAACTCTGCCAACTAATGTTGAATTTTGCCCTGTCACTGCTTTGCTTTTGAAGATATTGGGTGGAAGAGGCCCTTTAACAGCAGAGAACCGTGGCTGTAATGTGAAGACAGCTGGTGCTTGTTTAAAGGATTTTGGTGGAAAACGTTTTGCCTTGCGCTTGGGTTCATCGTGAGCCAAAGTCCACTCTTCATCACATTCTGGCCTCTTTCGGATACGGTAACTATATTCATGATCTCCTCTTCCATATTCTGAGAAAAGAAACAGGATTCAATCAGACTAAGTCAAGTCAAGGCTTAGTAACTGTTAAAGTCCAGGAAAGCAAATCAGATAAAACAAAAAGATAACAGTTTAGGAGACAATTCCTTTGAGCAAAGGAGATTTACAAGCAAAACACTTGAAGACAGTTGTTAATATACAACCGAATTAAAATTAAAATACTTACCAATTTCTCCTGCCTTTTCCCATATTTCAGTTATGGCATCATCTGGATGTACTTCAGTAATAACGTCATCATCAGATTCAATATCTTCTCCAGCAGGTTTGTTTGAAATAGTCCTTTGTCCTGAAACATTCCCTACAAATGTTTCCTCTTTCCTGTACAATGGAGTGTCTAAACTTTTTCTTTCAACCTCCACTTCATACAGATCTTTGTCATCGCTTTGTCTTCTTGTGTCCAAAGGACCACCAGAACAGTTTTTCTTTTTGTGAATTGGATGTCTTTTTGGATTTTTCTTTGGGCTTTCCTTGCACGAATCTTGACTGTGGGGCAAGAAAAATAGCAATTCCAGCATAAAGATATTTTTTTCCAATACAACAGAAATATGTGAGTTCAGCAACGAAGTGCTGTTTATGGTACCTCTTAGAGATTTCTAGTAAGTTAGGATGCGGTGCAGGTGCAGGTTTGTGATGGTGCGGATCTTCTGGATGACAGCCATAATCCTTTCCTTCTTTCCATAACTCATACCGCTCAGGTTGGAATCGTTGCACAAATAAATCCATATTTATTCTAACCATGTCTTCTCTGAAAATTAGAAGAAAGTGAGAACAGATAGCTCAAAATGTTCTGAGGGACAAAAAATTAAAACACACTGAGATGACACATTTGCTTTTACCTGCATAAACACTGGGATGCACGCTTTCCATATTCAACCCAGCGTTCAGAAGCAAAGTTAGTCGACTCAGCACAATTAAAGCCATGATTAAATCCAGAATGATATCCAAATGGAAATGTGATAATGAATTCTCCTTCCTCCTGAGTAATCTAAACAAATAAAATTATATCGTCATATTCATGCAATTGGACTCTCTTTAACCATGAGGCACAGATAAGAACACCTAGCCGAGCTGTACTTGAGGACATTAATTTGATAACTTCCAAAAGAAGGAAGAAAAGGGAGAAAGAAACCAAGGCAGCAGACATCGTAGAACAACTCTATGAGATTCGAAAAGCATACCTTGTTATATGGAATAGAATGATGCCTTAAAACTTGAGGAGATATGATAGACATCTTATGTCTTAGAAATGCTGGGCAGGCTTTCTGGTCAGGGAAAAAGCCATCCGCAAGTCTTTCTAAGCGACGTCCATGCTCTGGAGGAATCGCATACCTTAAAAATGAAAACAGGAATTCATGAATAAATTGGAAACATTAATGAGACTGCAATGGAAAATATTATGTTAAATAAGACCTTACCACGTCTTGGGAGCACCAAAATGGAGATAGTTAATGCTGTATAAATCCATGTCTTCGGTGTGCCAAGCAAATGTGGTCTTCCACATTCCAAAATAAAGATATGCTGTTGTAACACCATCTATACTGATGTGATATTCATCACTAACATAGTCCAAGATTGTTCCTAATTTGTTTATATTCCAAACCTAGATATGAAACAAAATGCATAAAACTTACGTACAACTTCGTAGAAGTGAGGTTGAATAAAGACACAAGAATAGAACTTTACCTTAATATCAGGATCAGTGATGGTACCTGACACATCGGCACCGTAAATTGGTGCATTATAGGTAATATTTTTCCAATACTTTCGTTCTAAATCCTCATAGTCACGGTGAGGAGGTGTAGCATACCTAAGGGAATGCAGGTTTTTAAAAATAGAATTTGAAGTAAAGGCGCGACAAAAGTATAATGACATTACTAGAAGGGACTCACTTGTCAGAGTTAGCCATGTCATAGAATTCTTGAACAGACATAGCTTTTTTTTGAATATTGTACTGTTGGTAGAGCCCTTGCTTTCCATTCACAACCTGACAAATTGGAGCCGGTATGTTTATATCTATGTCTTTCAGATCATATCCATTTTTTCTTGGAATCCATTCTTTTGGAGCCACAACCTAGAAAAAATCAAAGGAATTAGACCTGTACAAAAGAAGGATATTTATGGCATTTGAACTGGATTTTTATCAATACCTTTGCAATCCCTCCTTTATGTGCTCCTTTAGATTCCATATACTTAATATACTGAGCAAAATCCTTGAATTCCTCATAGGTTGGTCGGAACACCATAATTTTTGGTTTCCCTTGCCCTAAATTATCACCTTCGGTTTCCTCCATACTGTTGTGGTGCAATCCTAAAACAAAGAGCCATCACATAAAATATATTAAAACCAAGAAATACAATAACAAGAAGGTAAACAAAGTTGAAAATTGAGCTTTAAATCTCTTGAAGAACTATTATCTTTCAAAAACGGAAAGGCTAATATCACTAAGATTATCATTTCCAATAAGCATGAGGTTCAAATCCATATGACAAAACGTTTGAAATACCATTTCAAAGGTACAAATGACATAGATACGTAAGCTCACTAATTTTAAAGCAGTACTCAAATCGACATGGACCTGAAGAGTCTGTCAACACATCACACAAGTGGATTCAAAAATAACCAAAATAAAGACTGGACTGCCAAGAAATATGCATACAACACATAAGAATCAAAGCATTTATTTCCGAACTGCAGAAACTCATTGTTAGTGAATGTTTACTAACAAAACAAATATTGAAAGATTGTTATTATTAGCTTCTGAATCGCACAGCACGATATACACAATTGACAATTACCTTACCCTAAATAAAAAATAAAGTACAAGTAAAATTTAAATACAAAGACTGACTTCACACATAGCAAAATTTAAGTTATTGTGATAATTTGGGTGCAAGACGTAACCTAAACAAGCTTCAGAGCCATGGCAAGATGTCATAGCTTGCAACAAGATGGCGGTCCAAACACAATATCCAAGTAAAAAAGAAATGTATAAAGTCGAGATATCTGAGCCATAACACACCTGATAACGCACAGAAGAGTTAAAACATAATGAGCCACTACTCATTCAATATTTCGAGCGGTTTAAGCACGATGAAACAGAGTTACAGCAAGACTTCGCGAAATGCTCTGATAGGTTGTAAGCTGCACACCACATATTCTTTCAACTCAAACTGAGATACATACTAGGGAAAATATTAATGTATGTAAGCACTACAAATATTTCCTCACTTCACATAAATTCCATGACGATAATTTATCGTTTGTTTACAATACAAGAGGGATACTTGATGTGCCCCAGCCACAATAGCGGAAGATGCAGGCTTAAAAACAAGAAAAATGGCGGGTAAGTTCATATACGTGCTTCCTGAGTTTAGAAGCTCGGATTTCAATGGTCATAGCATTATCTTTGAAAAATAATTTCCAAAATATCAAATGGAGTGTTTCCTGCTCGATCAACGAAACTGATATTTTTTTTGTAGCAGGTAAATTACAAGCATATGTTACAAGCGACGACAAAAAAAAACTAAAATGTGGCATTCGTGTAGTTCCGTACAGTCACAGAAATTCATTTGTACTCTAATACGCGATTCAAATCTCTAACAAACGAAAACAATTTAAATTAGCTACTGATGAGTCAGTTCCAGATTAAAGTCTGCGATGCACAACAGCAATCCATTTCGCTTCATGTGAAAATCACCGAACGAAGGACGTCACAGGATCTCAGCAAGGAGAGGAGCCTCCCTCCGGCCCCCCACCGCACCTCTCGTCCGGGGACTACGGCTGGCAGATCGCTTCCATAAACTGCTGAAACAGCTGAAACAAGGGGCTGGGTCGAAAGTGATGTCGCCTGCTATTTTTCACAAAAATTAAACAGACCTCTTCTCCACGCACGATTTTGAGCGAGTCCTATGCACTTTCTCAAGTGCGCAATAGGCTAATCGCGCGCGGACAACAGTATATTGCCTTTTGTTTTTCAAAGGTAAAATCTTGTCTAGTGGTATCAAGCGTGGGTTACATCGGGGAAGATCACGGTAGAAACAAAACAAAATATCTGAAAACCATCTCCGCCTCGAATCTCTCGTGAGGAGGAGGCTAGCGGGCGGGGTATTAGCACACCTACTATTGAACGCCAGGCGCCCTCACCAGCAGGTAATCACCCATTTTTCTACCGTTTCAGAGGTACGGTGCTTGATTCACCCGAACTTTTCCTGAGAAAAAGAAATGTCGCTTCGAGATTTGCCGGGATTTTTCGAAACATTTCCAAAGTTTGCGGATATGTCCGTGTTTTGGAACCCTAACCCAGCTTAGTGTTTGCCGAAGTACGAACATGGTACGAAGTAGAAGAAAACCTGACGCTTTAATTCAATCTTTTTGTTAGTCCTGCCATCGGGGGACGGTCTTATTTCGAAGTTATTTGTGTTTGCGAGTATGAGCATGGATGGCCAAGCTGCCTTGGCTCGGCACGGGCCGGCTCAGGGTTGTAGGGATGCAGACAGCAGTATAGACAGACCGATAGGCAGACACACGGGCGGAGCGTGCAATTAGCAAGAAACGTGTGCCGCTGCTGAGGGGACGGATATAGGAAATGAAGACGCGGAATGGGTTGGGGGGGGGGGGGGGGGGGGGGGGGGGGGGGGGGTGTTGAAGGATGGCAGAGGAGGAAAGGAATTGTAGCGGGGAGGGGGAGAAGGGTGTGCTGCTGTGCTGCAGACTTGCTGCGTGGTAATTAGAGCGAAACTGAGAAAGAAAGGTGTATGAGAAATACCTCGAGAAATACAGAGAAATGAAAATAGATTAATGAAAATAGTGATCGAACGACCGTGCATTTCTCGACACTATTTGTATCGCAAAAAAATCATGTACACGGAGAACATGGACTTAGCGCGGAAAGATTTGTTGTTAGAAGTTATCTGGTGCTTAGCTCGACGTGCTGTACGTTGGAGAGATATGCTCGGAGATATGTCACTTTTCTTACAGCTTCGCATAAACCGCCAAAGCGGCTTTTAATTGTTCATCATGGATGTAACTGGCTCTCTTGTTCCAACGCGGGACGCGGAGGAATGTATCCTGCCCCCTGCTCGCCGCGCTGGCTACGATAAGCGCACTAATATCACGTATAGTTAGTCGGCCTATACAACCGACAGCAATAGATGGATACTTACCAGGATCAGCTGGTTGATGGGAGCAGTGGATTTGTTCGTTCGAAGCAAACAGGCGACAGTGCCTCGCGATCAATTGGACTCTTCGTATCGTGGAGCGGTGTCACTATCGACGGCACGGTGACGGGAAAACGTTTCCTTTAAGCGCATGTATATTTCGCGATCTGGTTTGATTTGCACGGATGAAGTAAACGGTGTTGGAAAAACGCCAGCACCGGATAGAGCGCGACAGCAACCAGGCGCAGCATAGGCTATCCCGCTAAACACACGTGTTGCACAGGGATGCCTACCCAGCACGGCTGTCACAGTGAGGCTGAGTAAGAACGGAGATGGAGCGTTTTATGCTTCTCTAGCGCGCTGGGCTGATTTTAAAAAGGAAAAACATCATTCGTAGTGTGTGCTCGAACTCAGGATTTTAACATTTTGAGCATCGACAGAATGAACAACTTTTTTACTCCTTCCTCCTTCCAGGATTATGCTCTGATTGCTTTATCATTTTGCTCGTCGAGAGTGGCGCCTGAGAGACTAGAACTACTGGCTCTGAGCAGCAGCAGCCCAGCAAGTTCTTCTGTCCTATCCTATCTACACTTCCGCTCGACGGGCGTCCGGTCTACAGACGGACGGGATGTCATCCGTTGAGGCGGGGCCACCGGGCGCCACGCCACATGGCGTGCAGTGGGTGCGTACGTGTACTGTGGGCGTGTAATGGGAGCGTAGTCGTGCAGCGGAGGCGTGTTATGGGGGCGTGCAGTGGGGGCGTGTA